>SSNR01000182.1:420479-464460 GCA_006937965.1 Callopanchax toddi
TTTCTAATTTTTTTTTTTTTTTTTTTATAATTTAGGAAAATGTGTTTAAAAAAAAAAACAACAACAGAAAATGCATTGCTTTTTAAAGTTATTTTACATGCATATTAACATTTTGTAGATACTGTACAATTAAACAAAACAAACTATGAAAACCTGTGAAATTTATGTTACTTTTAGAGTAAATTATTCTTAAAATAATAGTCATTTCTGCCTCTGTGCTGCATTTTGTTTTACAGACTTTAGTTCCAGTGTTGTGACAAGACAAGTATAAAATACCTATGTATTTATTCAGGGGTGTGAACATGTGATAAAAGCAGATCGGTGTGCTATGAAAGAATGTAGTTTTAAGTTGTGTTACTCTGAATCAAATGATATGCCTCTCTGGAGATATAGTAAGTAAAGTTTATGTTTAAAGGGCCTTTCACAGATAATGTCACTAAGCACTGCAACATAAATCACTTTTGATTAATGCAAATAATAAATGCAAGCATAAAAAGACAGTAAAATGATGACATAAAAGCCTAGTAAAACAAAACTGTTTTCAGCTGTTTTATGAAAACGTCCAAATGGTTCACAATGTGAAGTTTCAGGGGCAGACTGTTCAACAGTTTAGGGGCCACCCACCCTTAGTTTTTAGCCTTGTACTTGTACCAGGAGATTATGAACTTGGGATTGAAGGCTAAGGGCAGCAATGTGTTAAAGCTGACACACATGAGCCTGACCATTTAGAGCCATGAACAAGCACCTAAAAGTGAATCCTAAACTTTACTGGGAGCCATTGTAGAGGGTATATGAGCGATATGAGTGTATTTGCTATTTTTTGTATGGAACCTGGCTACTGGATTCTGAATAGCCAGCCTACAGATGTGTGATTGATGATGTAAATGTCCCGCATTTGTATAGCGCCTTACATTAGTCATTCATATGCTGATAGCAGTAAGCTACATTGTAGCCACAGAGGTGAGGTGATCATACGCAGGTGCCACCAGACCCTCTGACCACCACCAGCAGACAATGTGTCTTGCCTAAGGACATGATAACAGAATGACTCAGCCAGAGATGGGTTTGAACTGACAACCCTTGGTTGCAAGACGATCGCTCTACCTACTGAGCTACTGCCACTCCATGAACCATTCAAACCAGTAAAAATAGCATTACAGTAGTCTAATCTCAATGACACAACTGCATGAATATTTTCTAAATCTGCTCATGAGACCATGTCTGGTATGTTTTAAATTAATCTTAAATGAAAGAAACAGGAAATAGATCTGATGTGTGAATCAAAGCATGATAAGGAGAGATATATAACTCCTGGATATTTGACTTTGGTTTTGGTTGCTGAGCAAAAAGAAGCAACTGTCTTGTTGCAGGTGGCTAGGAGCTATTATCAGAGGTCTCTGTTTTAGAAGTGTTTAAAACCAGAACATTGCTGGAGAGCCAGATGGACATTGAACAAGGGTGGACAGCTGGTCCAGCTGGTGTGGTTTGAAAGATGCATACAGTTAGATGTCATCTAGAAAAGAGCAAAATAATGCCAGCTAATAGAATTATTTTTCAAGAAGATAAAAATGGGCCCAGAAGGGAACCTTGTAGAACCCCAGAGGTTAGAGGAGGAAAGTCAGAGGAAAACTTGTCTGTCTTTTTTAAATAAACCTTTATTTCATTCAAGTATGCAAAAAACAAAACAAAAACACAAGCATGAAGATAAACACAACCAAGAATGAAAAGGAACAGAAAGAAGAGAAAACCTCTTATTATTCTCTGCCCCCTTTTAATTAAAAAACAAATCTTGATCTGTCCTGTCCTATCAGACAGGAAAGAAGAAAACCAGTCCAATACAGAGCCTGATAAACTAACCAGAACCTTCAGTCGATCTAACAGGGTTGCATGGTCAACAGTATCAAAGGCAGCACTGAGATCAAGTAGGATCAGCTCAGAACAGTTTCCTGAATCAGCACCCATGACATTTTTTGACACAATATGGTCATTGACAAGCCCTAGTATCAGTATTTGTGCTAGTATATGAGATTTCAGTGCAAAGTCAAGTCAAAAATAAAATTAGCTAAATGTAAATCTCTGCTCAGTTTCCCAAATAAATGTCTCTGAGTGCCCATTTATTGAACTCCAGACAACTACAACTTTGAATTCTGCCAAAAAATACAAGTATCTCAGTTTAGTGTTAGACTGAAACTCCTCAAGGATCACCAGTTTTCTGTTTCATTTGGTAAACTGCGTGAAAGCAGTTTATCCTGATATTTCTGGTGTGATTACAGGGTGAACTGGGAGGATAATCTCTATGTTAAATCATAAAATTAACTAAAATATCTGAAAACTAAGTAAAGGAACCTTACATCTGCCAACATTCTTTTCTTTTACAGCCTTTTCTTCCACCCTGGGTCTCAGTGTTTGCCTACATCGATCATTAGGTGTTATCTAATGAGTTAGGATTCATATTTTTAACAACAAAATTAAAGTGGTAAATTGAGATACAAGAAGAAAAACAATGATGAGCTTTTGCTGAAATTACAAGTCCTTTTGGGGTGTTAAAAACTTGAATGCTTTTTTAATACAGAATGTAATTCTACGCGTTTTAATTTCTCAGTGCCCTCTAAGGGGCAACACGCCCAAGGCACAACAGCTATTTTTGATCATGATCATCTCCTCTCAGAAGCTAGAACGCTTTGCTTATTTCAGTGTTTCTCCAGTCGCACTGAGAGTCCCTCGAGTTTGATAGGACCCAGCAGACTCTCCTGTCTGTTATGTGATGTAAGGAACAGGTGGGGGACATTTTATGGAGAGCTGAGGCAAAGAGGTCATACAGACTTCTGAATCCAACATATTTAACTCTAAGCACAAAGTTTTTTTTAGCAAAAGAATATTATAAGCATGTTGATGAGTTACAAGATTTACTTTTTATTAAGTTTTATTGACATAACTAACCATTCGCCTTGCCTCTCGCCTTCCTCCACTTATCCGGGTCCGGGTCGCGGGGTCAACGTCCCAATTTGGGAATCCCAGGCCATCCTCTCCCCGGCCAAGTCCACCAGCTCCTCAGCTGGAACGCCCAGGTGTTCCCTGGCCAACCTGAAGATGTATTTCCTCCAGTTTGTCCTGGGTCGACCTGGGGGCCTCCAACCGGCAGGATATGCCCAAAACACCTCCAGAGGGAGGCGCCCAGGGGGAATCTTAACTAGGTGGCCGAACCACCTCAACTGGCTCCTTTTGATGTGGAGGAGCAGCGGCTCTACTCTGAGTCCCTCCCGGATGTTCCAGCTCCTTACCCTATCCCTAAGGCTGAGCCCGGCCACCCTACAGAGGAAACTCATATATAACCATTACCACAAGAAAAACATGACAAACCAAATAATCAGTACTAAGTGAAGTGAGCTAGTCAGCTAACCTTTCAACAGTATTTGTTATAGTAGTATAGATTAGAACATATGAGTACTAATCCCATCAAAGCCAGATAAATTCATGTCCAGCCGAACCTTCAGGGAAAAACTTAAAGTTGACAAAACAACAGAGAATTCAATGTTCTGATCATCATCATCATCATCATCATCATCATCGTCGTCATCGTCATCATGGAGTTGAGTAGAACAATTTACAATGTAAAAAAGTTTTACACAATGTTTCATCTAAAAACTGTAAATATAATATTTTAAGTTCATAAAACACTTGTTTGATATTTTATTTGACAAAAAGATTCTAATAAAATAAGAGTCAGAATTTTGGGGCACCCTAAAGATGCTTTGCCTGTTCTGTTGAACCAAAACACCTTTTGCTCTATTTCTGTTGACATTGGTCAACATTAATAATAGTTTGCATATCTTCCTATTGATTAGTTGAAATTTGATGAATCTTCTCTAAAGTCAGTCATTTTTTAAGTGAAGAAGTAAGGTAAAATCATAAAATATGACGGTTAGAAAAAGTAAAATGAATTTCACGAAGCACTTAAGATTATTTTTGTACCTTTTAGTTGTCTTACGTTTTGCTGGTAAATGCTGTGATTAGATTCATTTTGCAGCTGAAGACAGTCTGAATGTATTCTGGAGTTAGATTTGCCAGTCTGGCTCTGTGCTTTAAGGACACACACTTCGCTGTACACGTGTAGAAGGACACAATCACAAGGGCAGTGGTGATTATGGTAAATGTGTGACTTGTTAGGAGCATTCAGCTGCACTCACTCAGCTGTAAAGTGCTGCAAGGACAACGGAGCAATGTGTAGAATTGGTAGAAAAACAAAACATTTGCACTTCTGAGAGGGTTCAGTTCTGTCTGCTGCTGTTTGTGGGGGGGCTTGCAGATTGAGGAAAGAAGCGAAAAGTTGGCAGGAAGCGATGGAGCGATAAAGCCGAGCCGGAAAGGATAGAAGGCTTGAAAGAAAAAGATGCCTGGAAAGATAAAGGGCAGAGGAAGAGTGGGAGGGGGATGAGTAAGGCTGTGGGTCTTGAGAAAGGCTCAGTTCTGTTGAGGCCACCTGCTCCTCTAAGCGGTACCGGCTGGAGCCTTACGTGAGGCTCAAACAAGGAGAGACATGGTTTCAAAAACAGTCTGGTTCCTGCCTGCTGCCCAAATCAGTTTAAAAAAAAAAAATCTAATTCCATTGATGCTTTTCATGATGCCTAATTTTATCATTTTATAAAAAAATGTTTTGTCCACACTGTCTCCACTGTCTAAGTTTAAATGGTCAGACAAATTCCTTTAAATAGTATACAAAAACCAAGATGAAGCATTGCAGCCTGTTAGCTGTGAACGATGTTTACAAAGCAGCGACAGCTTCAGTCGTGTCTAAACAGAATGAATTCAGTCAGACTGGAGGGTAGGAGCACCTATTCACTGTTCAGATAGAGGCTGTAGTCACACCTAGAAAATAAACATCAACCTTAAAGTTCAAAAATATTCCAGGTGTTTATAAAGCAAAACAGACCTGCATGTATAAGACACATTAGCAGAAGGCTATTAAAATACTTACCTTTTGATCAGATGTTTCACAGGTTTAGAACAATGCTGTTTTGTGAATGTTTATTTATAAAGAATTTAAAAAACAACAAAAGCTGCATAAGAGTGATGTGCAGCAAGACAAGCAATAATGTTAATAAAATTATAAAAATCCAAAAAGATCATATTCAGTTTCTAGATATTCCTACCTGCTGATGGCAGGCCTGTTGTGTTATTGTGTAATACAGTAGTAGTGGGTCAGTCAGTGGTTACACATTTTACAGCTTCTAACCCAGAAAATGACAAATACATGTAAGCAAAAATATCACTAATCTTAATAAACAATTATTCAGCTCCTACTGATTTTAGTTACAACTTCTATTTTTAGCTTTTACATCAATTAAAGTTAAAATATGCTGTTAGGAAATATTTTTAGTTTGATATAGATTTTTGGAGATTATCTAAGAGCCCAAAGCGTATAGTTTAGTGACAGATAGAGGGAGGTAATCACCCAGTATGTTTTACAGTGATTATCATCCTCTAACTGACAGCGAGCTCCACCAAGAATTTTTATTGTTCACTGCTGAAAACAAAAGGCAGGTGATAATGTTTTCCGATGTGTTTGTGTGTTTGTTGTTTTTTTGTTGTTTTTTTTTTTTTAGCAGCATCTCTCCTGAACCATTGCAACTCTCAGCAAATAACCATTGAATGTAAATCCACAACTGATTGACTTTTCTACTCATTAATGGCTGAAACTGCATCCATTTTTCCAAAAACTGAGCTACATTTTTATGTGAATTTTTCACAAATCCTCTGGACTGATCATGCATAACGTTGTTTGACCAAAACAACTGTAGCTCCATCATTTTTCAACATGAGATGATGTTGGTTTAAATCTCTGGTGGTGGGCGATATGCATTCCTTCAAGGAACACTATGCCTTTAATTGCTCTGCCTCTGGCTGTTTAGTTGAGTGTATTTACATTTCTGTGGGGGCACCTCTTGCCTGTATAAAAACAACATACATTTATGATGTCTAAATGAACGCATTCATAAAGACTTTAGAGATGCTTAAAAAGTTTTAAACATTTAGAGCATAAATTACACTAAAGAATGTTTAATTAAACATTAGGTGGGAAAAAGAGAATTGTGCGAATCACAAAGGTTGTGTAGAGGCAAGGCCAGGATGTGCATATTCAATAAGCTGGACTGACTATATGTTCTGATCAGTTCACATGGATGATGAAAGAAACTAGAAATCTAATAATGTTTGCAGTGGAATTGCATTAAATTGTGTTGACCCTTAAGAGTAACATATGCCTTGTATCATTTTCAGCAGTGTGCTTTAGGGGGGAGAGATGGTGTCCCTCATCTCACCTGAAAGCGCAGTAATGCAATGAGGTCTTTGGTTAGTGCAGTTCAAGAACGGTGAGGGCTGTTTCACTGCAGTGTCATGACTCCAATCTGAGTCTAGTCAGTGTCATTGCTGTAAACAGTTTCATGATAGTATATTGGCTGACCCCACTATATCAGCACTGCCAGCTAGGAAGAGAAAAAAAACCAAACTGGAATTGTTTCCTGGCTGATGTCAAGGCCTCATTTAGCCTGCTTATTGGACTCTCCAGCCAAGCAACCTGGCGGCGACAGTGACATATAGCATATGGCTTGTAATCTTTCTGTAGTATCATCCTCCGCCAAATAGTATATCTAACAGCCATTAATTCGTACCGGATTTGTCTTCATGTCATTTATTTGCATGGTATTTTGCCTCAATCCATACAAATTAGTGGATTTCTGTTCATTCTGTTATCTTTTTCCACCACTGAAAACAGCCACCGTTTTCGAAAAGGACAAGGCATAAAGGTAAAATGCACACACGTGTTGAGACGTTTACAGATCCACTGGGAATTTTCTCTGGATCACTAAACCCTGTCATTAGCATTTTATTTCTCCAGCTCGTAGTCGACAGAAATAGTACGGCGTGAGTAGACCTGGTTTATTTTTGTAACAAAAGAAAATGCATCATTAAAAACTAGGGATTCTGTTCGGTTACTTCACAAAATAGGTTTTACACATGCTAAATGACTGTGAGGATGCTATCTTACAATATTTATGTTAAGATGTATCTTTATCACATTAAATACCAGAAATCACATCACATATCCATTCAGATAGATGACCCCTGAGCCGTGTATCTACTGGGATTAACAACCTGGTTTAAGGAAAATATACAAGGAAAATATACTAATGTCAAGTAATCTCCAACACTAAATTGTGGGGAAAGCATTCTCCAAGACAGTAAGACTAGCATAAGGATTTATTGCTAGGCAACAGGCCTGGTAATGCTGTGTGCAGCATCCAATTAAAGTACCTCTGTGTTGAAGTGGCTTGTTGATTGTGTGACTAATAACGTGGTGGCGGTGGGGGAGAAGAACAGATTTGTCTCCTAAAACGAGTGGCCAAGAAGAGGAATTGTTTATACACAGATTAGGTTCCCTTTTGGAAAGGCATTGTCATAGACGTTTTACAATCACTATATGCAGCAAGAGATATTCAGAGACAAAGAAAAGACATTTTCTTTTTGTTTAACTTTTCATTTAGCTAAAGATTTCCTCTATTTAAAGAAGATATACCACATGTTTAACATGACCATCATAGTAGGGATGTCCCGATCTCAATATCTGGCTAGCACGTCTCAGCCTGATACCTGTATTCGTTTAATTTATTTTTTTTTTGTTTTATGTTATTCTTGAGTCTCTGTAGAGGATCACAGTGTAGGGAGACAGTTTATCTATACAGATCACATATGTCAAACGGATGTCTTAACATCACCAGTCTGTTTTATAAACACTGTTTTAAACAACAGTCTTTGCTTGTGAATGCTCTTTTCTGGTCTCGAGTTGTGAGTAAGAGTTCCAAAGAACCAGGATTCATAAATACCGGCTGGTGATATTAAAGTGCCCATGACATCGGTTTCCATGTTTTCTGACTTATCTATCATGTTGCAATGTTGAGTTCTCACCTTAAACCTGCCAGAAAGAGCAAAAAACGGCGTCCATCTGTCTCCTAGTACAGCCAGTGAGAAGCTCTTCCAGATTTCAGACCCAGGTTTCAAACAGTTTTTTTCACTCCAGCCCGCTATGAGGTCATAGTGATCCGGACTTGCTTATATGGTAAATTCTCCTCCCACATGCACGTTCACGACAACTGGAGCGAGGCAGTGCTGCCGCCAATGTCCATAGACCGTGTAGTGTTTAGTTTCAGTTTCGTTTCTCTTTCACGTGACGACACTGCCCCCTGCTGCAGCAGAAGTGTCAGGCTGCCAAATAAGGAGAAACCCAGCAGAACCGGAAGGCGGCGCTTTCTTCTGATCTCTGAGTTGCTCGTTAGAAAATAATTACAGCGCATTTTGAGTTATAATGGTGCAACGCTAATCTAGAGGCATCAAAGATTACACCTGTTTAATATAAAGTGATTTAAATATGGAGTCACAGGCACTTTAAAAAGGGAACAATGTTTATAAATGATGGTGGTATTGATTGATAAGTATTGCTGTAATGTACACTGCTATTAATGCCACTGATGCATAGCGTGTTCACATCTGTGTACACACACACACACACACACACACACACACACACATTTTGCCTGTGGAATAAGCTTTTCTATGCTTGTTAACGTAATTCCAGGAGCAGTTTCTATTTACTCAGATACATATGCTCAGCATAAAGGAGGTGTTATGAGCAAAGTAGGATGGAAAGTGTGTGTGTGTGTGTGTGTGTGTGTGTGTGTGTGTGTGTGTGTGTGTGTGTGTGTGTGTGTGTGTGTCAGTTTGGACATAATCCTCCCTATAGCTGCGGCACCTACGTTGTTCCCTGTAATGGTTTTAGAAGATTATTTCTTCCGGGAATAGCATTGCTCCATTCTGTGCTTGTGTGTTTTGCCATGTTTGTGAATGAGCCGTTTTGATGCATCGGGGTGGAAGGCACACAATTTAGAGCAGAGCTACATATTGGCTTATAGACGGATTTATTTTGCAGAGCTCGACACTTTGTTCTTGGCCTGGATTTAGCATTTTATTAGTCTGTGTGGGTGTGAATATCAAAACTAGTATCGTGGTGTTAGGGACACTTTAATACTGATGCTGCTCCAGCTTCTATGAGATTTATACAGTTTGTGTATGTGTATATTAAACCTGTTAATCAAAAAACGTTTTAATTGCTTGACTGTCCACAGTTAACTTGTGATTAATCACAAATACATCTCAAGTTCTAAATTTACCATAACATGATTTTTTATCTTTCTGTTCTTTTAAGCATAGGAGCAGACAAATATTCTTCATTTATGTAAATGTATATTATTTAATACTTTAGTACTATATACCAAAACCATCTGTACCTCAAAAAGACAGTCAGAAGTACACTTAAACATATAATCATAAGCAATGTAGCTGTGTCTAAACCATGTATGATCAAAACGGGTGGAACTTGTTTGTGAAATCTTTTTTGCCTCTCCTAAACTTTTAAGTGATTTGCTATTTCATTAGTTATGCTAAGGCTAATTTATAAATATTAACATTTCTGTCTCGGTGTATTTAACTCCTGAGCTGTACAACTCACATGATCCTTACTGGAACATTTAAACCTCAACGTTTTATTTAAAGTGATTGCCCAGTAATTCCTTCCACTGTGGGACTTTGATCAAGCTCTTTGTGTTTTCCAACCTACTGCAGTTTTATTGACACCTTCTTTAGCTTAGCTGCAACAGCTGCAACTTAGCTTTTATTGTTTTATTGAGTTCACTATTGTGAGTTCTGCACGATGAAATTTAGTCATTTTGAAATCTTTTATGATAGCATTTTATGATATTTATTGATGATTTTAGATTTCAACTTGTTTTGTAAACTTGTCTTGCTGCTTTTCTTGGCCAGGGCACTCTTGGAAAAGATATTTTTAATCTCAATGAGTTTTATTCCTGGATAAATAAAGGTTTTGATTGATTGAACAACAAGTAACTCCCCAAACACCTCATGTAGAAGTTGACAGCTCCCTCCACCCGCAGAACCACAGACTTATTGATAACCAATAGTTATTTATAATGAAATATAACTGTAATATAATTAGATTGACTGGATTGTAAAATGCTAATCAGTCAGCTTCAACACAACCCCCCATTTTGAGCAGCACAGTATGTTGGGTGAAAGTGGACAGGAAAACTCATATTTAACAGTAAAAACCCTCCAGCTGAACCAGGCTGGGGTTAATATTATTATGAAGATGCATAAAAATGCACACTTATCTTTGAAAGAAAATGTGTTAATAACTAGTATTTTTTACTCATTACAGCCTAATGTTGTAAACCAGTTTTGACAGATGCTGTGGATAATTTCACACTTCACCAGGAGAATCAAAGTCATCAAAAATTCCTAAGACTTGTGTTTCACTAAGCTGTAATTATTGACAAATAACTGTAGACAGATAATTAGGAGAAAATGTGTAAATTATCAGGAGAAATCACACTAGATTGATAGTTGCCTTATTTTTGTGTTTTGAAACTGCTAATGGATTTTGGACATTTGGTCAAATATTCAGCAAAGTTTCCTGACAGTTTTGTCCCAAAGTGTCTTACTTTTTTTTTTCTTTGCAACTTATCCTTTTTTATTCACAATTTGCCACTTCAGTCTTGCATTTTGAATGTCAGATTTTCTTTTGTAGTGACAGATCAGTCAAGACTTAGTTTCATTGGTGACCAACTTACCCCAAAGTTGTCTCGCGTATTTCACCCTTTGTGACTAATGGAAACTAAATTAAGAAGGACTCCAGACCAGTTCCAGACACTCGTAACAACTCTGTGGCTATTCTCAGAGAGGTGGATTTTCAGATATTTTTATTTTAAAGTTAATAGTTTGAGACCTTTTAGTGACTCCCTCATGAACGCAGTTTGCAATTTGTCACTAACAGTCAGCCCAGTAGATGAGGAAAGGAAATGTATCCCTACATTCACACCGTCAGTGAATGTATTTTGTATAATTGTAAACATATTTACAGCGTATTTCAATGCTTTAGTGTTTAGAGAATTTGCTAGTAATAGTAGGTCATTTCACACTTAGTTAAAAAATGTAAGTTTATTATAATAAATCAGTAGTTTAAGCAGGGTTGTAATAATACTATTCTCTGAGGTCCTGTTCAGCTGCGTACTGAAAGACTCCTGCTGTGATAATATTATGTATTTGTTGTGCTCATGTATCACCTTTATAACTGCTGAGGGTTTATATTGTTTATAATTCTCATGGCAGCATTAAAACATAAACAAAATAAAACAAGCATAATGGCTGACGGCTCCTTCTTGCGGCCTGAGAGTTGTCTGAAATTGCAAAGTATCACTATGAATGTAGCTGCTTGAACAGGAAGAAACGGTGCAAAGAATGTTTACAGAAAACATCTTAATGATGTAGCTTTTCTTGGCTGAACAGAAGTTTGGTAAAGCATGTAACTTTGTAAAGTTATTCCTTTTGGACAAACCTTTAAACATTTTTTTAGCATCGTAATCTGCAGTGATAGAGTTTATCCACATATCAGACTAACTTTGCCGGTAAGGGAGCTCTAGTTTCAGTTGGAAGTATCTGTTTCACTGCTGACAGCGATGACATTTTCCTCAGAATGCCAAAGGCTCTCTCTCGATCCAGCTGAGGCACAAACCAGTCTGGGGGTTAAAGACAGAAGGAACAAATCGATGCCGGCAAACACAGAAGTCTGACATAAGCTGCAGCGTGTCTTATAGGAAAACTATGGACAAATATGCACATAAACAACCCCAGTGTACACACTGTGCTTTAATATATCGCACTGCTTCATTACTGTCGGCATCATTCAAGCTCCATCACACATGCACACACCAAGTGGACATTTTTCACCCCAGTCCCATAAATAACACAATTTGATCAGCTGGCTGGGTGGCCTTCCTTGAACTTCTTTTTAAAGCAGCCTTGAGGGGATAAACCACACATGTGTGTTGCTGCTGTGGCATTCACTGTGTTGACAGCCAAGGCGGAATAAGAGTCACAGCTTGTTTGCTGAGTAACAGGCTAACAAATAAGCCTCTCAGGGGCAGTGGAGACATGAAGTAAAGGATTGACTCTGTCTTCCATGACTTTCTATCACTTTAAATCATTTTCTTCTTACCTTTTGTTTCTTTTTTTCCCCCAGTATTTCAGATTTTTTTTTTGTCTCGTCCCTGCCCCAACCTTATTCTGTGATAATGCAGTCTTACACTTTGTGCAGAAACAGGTACCATTTTTGCAGCCCAAAAGGCAAAGTAAACACATACCTAATGGGCTGGAGCATGGCCACAGTGAGGGAGGTGACTGCATATGCAGAAAACATGCAGCATATCAGACACTAATGCATCAGATGGGTTTTAGCTGTCACATCTCTGCACCGCTGCTTGGAGAAACAATCACTGCTGGTTGGAAAGCCATTTACAGCTACAAGGTAGAGGTGTTTACTGCTGCTGTTGTCCTCAGAATGGGCTGTAGTAAACAATGGTGGGCTTGACTCTCGTTGTTAGGAGTTACCTAAAGAAGTTTAGATATTCAAAAAGTTTTTTTTTTTAAGTTGGAAGTCTACTTTAGCTTGTCTAGAAAAGACTTACTCCTTAAATCTAAAACCAACAGTTTTCAATGAAAAGATCATTTTTGCTAACTATTAAGACAGTTTTAGTACTGGAAATACAATGATTTACCTCTAAAACAGTCCAATATGTCATGGTGGTCATGAATTTAAGTCATTTGCCATCCAGTATTTTTTATTTTTTGTCAACATTCAGAAAACGGGCAGCTGGATTCAAGTTCCTTTTGATAATTTTGATAATTTTTTTTCATTGATTCCAGACTGAGTTCAAGGACTAACTTTATGGAGGCCACAGGTTTCTTTTTATTTACCCTTCATGTAACCAGAATGTCTCTTTTCTTAAGTCAAGATGGCACGCAGTTGCAAAGTTTGAAGATTAAAAAAAAGATATGTACATCAAAATTCAGAACAAAATGGTGTGACTTTATGTTTTTAATCTTTTAGATGCAGTGACCTGATTTTCTTTCTCAGTCAGACCAGGAGTTTAAATATGTTCTGGCAGATAAAAAAACAAACCTTGAGCTTTTAACAAACTGCAGATTGGGAGCACGCCAACATATGCTGCAGAGTCAATGGTTTCTATGTTTGGTGAACTTTGGTAAAGCTTGTGGTTGAAACCAATAAGCAGAGGACACATAAAGAGCAATGTGGGAAGACGTTCATGTGTTTATGTGCACATGCATCCATGAGAGTACCAGGGGAATACTTCAAACAGCCCATTTTCCTCCTCTTTTTCTTATATTCTTCCTCTTCTGGTTATTACCTAATTTGGTCAAACCAATTTCTATGTGAAGTCCTCAAAATGGTCAAATTCTTGTTGTTTTTTTCTTCTTGATATTTGGATCTTTTTGGGGCCAGGTGGCAGTGGACTGTAGGAATTCCAGCAAAGACTGACACACATGATTTGGGCTCTCACCATACTTGAATGTGACGCTGTTTGAATTTTAGCTTAAGCTAGAAATAATACAAAGTTAAGTGTGTAAAACTCAGGAACTCATGAAGAGAATAATGAAGCATAAAATTGACTACACTAAACATTTAGAACTTTTTTAATACTCAGTTGCTATAATGTCATCAATAATGGCTAAACAAACAAAGTACATTTTGAACAAAAACACAACCATCTCACATTTCAGCATTAGAATTTTATAGAAGAGCAGCCAAAAACTACAACATGATTTTGGCACATGAAGATGTGCTTACTCAGATGATTACCTAATGTATCTAATGCTATAAACAAATCCCTAATCATTTAGAGCTGTTCTGTGTGTTTAAAAACCTTTTTTTTATATAATTTCAATTCTTTTTTTACTTTTGAGCACTTCTTTTATCCATTATTTAATGGCCATTTTAAATTATCTTTTTTGTTTCAATGTATTTTTAATTAAAAGTAATTTAAGGTGTAGTTTTGTATAAAATCTGCTGTTCAAATAAATTATCTTCTAAAATCTTGCAGAAAGTTGTAATTTTGAACCACCCTGATATGACACAAATTTGTATGGACCAAGTAGAGGAAATGGAGCTCAAATGTTGTAAGCTTTTCTTCAGTAACAATGAAGGCTTTGAATCTTGATTCCTGAATCATTCAATCAGTTTACTTTAACTGGAGGCAAATGTGTGAAAGTGTTTGTGAAAATGTGACTCTGGCATGGCAGTTTTTGTAAGGAAGACAGGAAGATCCAATCTGAACAAATCACTCCTGGAACATGAGATTCTCCAAGCATTGGTGGAATGTGCAGCTTTACCGGAGACATTCTAATGCTAATCATTTGTTCTGCCAGGTGAAGATTTGCCCTTAAATCTTATTTTTCCACCACATATTCAAATTTCAGCAACAATATAAAAGTCGATAGCAACAAAGGAGCTGGCCTGAGTGCCACCACTAAATGTTCAATGTTTAATTCTGGCCAATAGGCCATATGTGCAGCAGATAGTTGTGTCATTTAAGGAAATAAATACAGGAGGTGTCATTTGGGAAAAAAAAAAAAAAAAAAAAACTAAATCCAAATTGTTTGATTGAAAGCCTGCTGTGTAGAATCCTGAATCAATCAATAACAAATTTCAGCCAGGGTTTCTGCTGCTAAGTGAATTTTGCACTTAGCAATTTAGCATGAGACCATTTGTTTAGTTTATGGGGTTTATGCTGCAGCAGCAGTACAGTAGCATAGTAATTCAGACGTTGTCTGGTTGAGACAAACTACACAAATGGTCTCATGCAAAATTTTAGAGGTTTACAAACAAGTAATAGAGCATTCTAATTCACCAGTTTTACTTTTTTGAGTATGTTTAAATACCTGAAAATTAGCAGCTAGTTTGTCACCATTTGGCAGCAGTGTCTCTCTCAATCTGACCAGCTTTTACTCCGCTCACTTTGTATGATGTCACCAGTTGGTGTAGTTCTTATAAATAACTGATAGAACGCCACTTCAAAATGACCAAAATATTCCTTTAAATCTGCTCATCCATTTCTACCAAGTTACTGACCACTGAAGGTTCTGAGCTTACCTGTTCTAGAAGGACGTAGCACCTTTTGATTCACATCTGCGGCATGAACTTATTGGTGTATGAACTAAAAGAACAAGTGTTTGTGAAGGGCTGTGGCTGTTGGTGCTGACTCCCCTCGGAGTCGGGGTTCACCTTCTCCTCTGGGTCTTAGTACCCTTTGAGCATCACCCTATCTGTTTATATAGAGACTAATAGCAAGGCTGGTCTTCATCCCCACACAGCAGCTCAACATAATAGAATAGAGAGACGTAATGCTGCTCGAGTCAAACAGTCAGCAGAGGCCTTTAAATTGCTTCCAATCCCCTTAACAAATCTGATGGAGAGGCTATGAATAATTTGAGGGCTGCTCATCTCTTCTCAGTGTCTTCTGTTCTTCTTCTCTGCTCTTTCACTCTCCTACTAAAGCAGTTTATACCGTGAATATATCAGTTTGAATTGGATCACTTTAATTCACTTTTTTAATTAGGAAGTTCCAGCTAATTTACTAGACTGATCCACTGCAAGTCCAGTAAAAGTTTCAATTTTGAAGATTTTAAATAGAAATCACTTTTACTGAAAAATAAAAGGTAAAGCTTTTTTTAAGCTGAACTTCTAACATTTGTTCTGAATGGATTCAAAGACTACTGTAGGAGAATAGCATCATCTAATTTTATTGAAAAGTGGACAGTTTTCAGGTTACTTTAAGTCTCTTCCATCATAAAGAGAAATAATGACATGTATTATTCATTAAACATCAACAGTGGTTTAACTGGTTTCATGTATTGTTAGCCTATGTTTATACTAATGGATCATAAAAAAATTACCACCTGCTTGAGGTGGGTAGGCCCTCTTGATGCTGCCAAAAGTGTCTCTAGTGATTCGGGGCATGGACAAAGAACATCTGAGGGGGAATTTAGTGTCTTTACTGGGATGTTAGCAATAGATCATTTAGGTCCCGTGGGTTTTAGGGTGGAGCCTGCTACCTACAGACTGCATCACATCTCATTATGTCCATCTGGAGTGTTTGGAGGCCAGATGGAAACTGCTGATTCTCTGCAGTTTTATCTTAAACACTATTGGTATACACTCACCAGCCATTTTATTAGTTGCTTGGTAACACAAAGAGCTAATCAGCCAATCACATGGCAGCAATTTAAAACATTTAGTCATCTAGATGTGGTGAAGACAACTTGCTGAAGTTCAAATGGATGCTGGTACTGGCACTGTTGGTACATGATGATGAATATTTAAGAAACTACTGATCTACTAGGATTTTTACCCACAACCATCTCTAGACTTTATAGAGAATGGTTTAAAAAAGATAAAATACCCAGTGAGCAGCAGTTGTGTGATTGACCATGTCTTGTTGAAGTCTGAATTCAGAACAGAATGGTTTAAGTTGATAGAAATTCAATAGTAGCTCAAATAACCACTGGTTCCAACTAGGGCTGCCACAAATGACTATTTTGATAGTTGATTAGTCACTGATTATCTTTGCTTTTAGTCAATTAATCAGATCATGTGTACATTGGACATAAAACACACAGCTTATCACGCCAGCATGAAGCTTTTTGTAACCATCATTAGCTTACAGCTTTAAGTGTTTAATGTATGTGCCAATAAAAAAATAAGGACAAAATGATGATAAACTTCAAAGAATTGTGCAGCTTGTAGCAACAAACAAATCTTTAACTTTCTTTAACTTTAGCATAAAGTGCTACATTCCTGAAAGTGTTCAAAACTGCTGTTCGCTACATGGAGCCGGCTGCACAAACACTTCACTGAGCCGACCACAAAGCATGCATATGCGTCAAGAACAGAGAAGGCAAGGGAAGGTACGGTGGCAGTTTGAGAGAAAAACAAACCTTCTTCGCTGACGATTTTAATAGTCAACATAATCCTGAATAATCGACTAATTAACTCCATGTCAAAGCTCAGAACATTCAACCTGGTTTATTGAACATCACAATGAGTCCGCTAGAGTCAAGTGGCCTCACTCACCAGATCTCAATCCAGTCTAGATCCTTTGAGATGTGGTGGAATGGGAGATTCACATTATGGATGTGCGACTGACAAATCTGCTGTAACTGTGTTATGCTGCCATGTTGATACGGACCAGACCCTCTGAGATATGTTTCTGAAACCTTGTTGAACCTATGACACAAAGATTTAAGGTGTCCAACCCAGTCCAAGCAAGGTGTTCCTAATAAAGTGGCAGTTTGTTTATTTTCTGTCATTTGATGTATGGTAATTCCAAACTTCCTAACTCAGACCTGAAGAAGCTTTTTGGATAAATAGTTACTTTCAAGAGGGAAGAATTGAAGGAAGTCCAACAGCCTGCCCTACCTTGATCTGGATTGGACAAGGTTTTTATTATTATTTTATACATATTGGTCAAATCTCCTGTATATTAACAAGAAAAACACTCAATGAAACCTTTGTGCTGCATGTTGATATTTGTTTGTACAGAAGCACCTTAGCCACTTGCATTTCCTCTCCAACAAAGCAGCATGTGTTGCAGTTTACCTTGGAGGGCTGTTTGTTTTAAGATTCTTGAGCTGTCTGTTGGGGTTTTAAAACCCTGTTATTAGAAACAGACACACTTGTAATTATTCTGTTAGTATGAAAGGAATAGCTGATTGTCGATGATTGGCTGGATCAGAACCTGATGACAAAGAAATTCACAGATGCACACGCAGACATTTAAATAATGTGCTGAAATCAGCCAGTGCAGTGTGGGGGAAGGTGTTTGTGTGTTTATGCAGGCGGTGCGCCGTGCACACGTCCATGTGGGTGTGAAGCCATACATTCTGAAGTGTCATTTGTGAAGAAAAACAATTTTAGAACAAAAAGCGGAAACAGAAATGACTGAGTGGATTTGTGATCTTTGGAAATAATCAAGTGATTACAGATTGCCTCTTCTGCAATTTAGAAATTAGCATGCTTTTGCTTTGTAGTGATTAGTGTTTGGAAGGCTTCAGGTACACCTTGAACATGCTTTCTTCCTGTAGGAGTCCTCCTCAATCTTCCTGTGCATGTGTGTTTTATATAAATATATTTATACATATTCTCCCCTGTGTAGTTGTAGCTTCAGCCATCACACTTTGCATATTTTGAATTTATGGCAACATGACATATTACTTAGAGCTCTGAATCCCTGTAGCTGTTATGCAAGCCCACCTTCCCACCCACAAACACATTTATATACTTCAATTATGTATGCATCATTCTCGAGTGGTGGAGGATGACAGCTCCATTAGTTTGTGCTTTGGATGCATATATTGGCTCATTCTGCAAAGAGCCAGATCAGTGTTGTTGAATCGTTTAGGGGTTTATTACTGTAACATTTCTAATGTGTAGATAATATTATGCAACAAGCTGATGAGTTCACAACCAAGCAAACAGAAGTCAGCATTGTTTTTTTTTTTTGTTTTTTTTGCTTGTTTTTTTGATCAGTTGAGTAGCAGCATGGGTTGGTAATCAGTGTCAGCTTTTTTGGTGTTGATGAAATTAAAAAGATGTGCATCAATGACACAACCCCAAAAATGGAAATGGTTTTACAGGTTGAGGCCATAAACAAAATGTCCTTCCTCATCTTGTTTTGACTGTTTTTCCAACAGCTTTGCATTTGACTAAGATCAGTGTTACTAGTTTGAGGCAGTACTTGGACCCTGCAGAGGATTCACAGGAAATCCAACTCCTTCAGGTTGACAGATCAATATGTGCCAGTGCCAGAAGTATTGCCGTCTCCCAGCTCTTGCCAGGAGCATGTAGGAGATTCCAGGGGACTAGTAGTTACTCTGGACAGAGGTGTTAACCTATCGGCAGAGCAGTCATATGCTCCTTTACATCAGTTTTTCAGTTTACAATTGTTGGTGACTTTAAATGAAGCCTTCTTTAGCTTGACAGTTTTCATTTTCATCAAATGATGTGGTATGTTTTTGTTCCTAACACATTACCCATTTCATATCAGGATGGAGAGCCATCATTTTTCTTTTAACAATTGAGATCTGATGTGTTTTCAGTGTGCTCCTTTATTTTTTGAGCAGTGCATACAATGATACAATAAAACACCTATATACTTTCAGTTTCCTCTCTATTGTTTGTTGTGGTGTAACAAAATACACTGTTTATGGCAGTATTTTTCACATCTGTAGTCACCACATAAATGCAGGTTCATAGCCTATGCAGCAATACCAGTGGACAGAACTGAAACAAGTTTTAACAGGGAAACACATCTTGATGTACTGTAACACCGGCTCATTTGAAAGAGAAGGACAAGCTAAGCCAACCTAGAAACTTGTTCCAAAGCAATGGCCTACATGACCAAAGGTTGAAATTTAAAAGTGAATATTATCTTAACTTAAAATCAATATTTTTCACTCTTTACAATGGTGTGCATCATGAAGGAAAGAATCGTTTTTTCCACTGCAGTCTCTGTAGGTGTGTGTGCAGAGAAAAGAGGAGACACGTTGCGGTGAGCTGAGGTCTGCTGTAGGCTTTTAGCATCCAACACACTTTAAACTAAAAAATAAATGAATAAATAAAAAACTTTTATCAGGAAAGTATTTAAACAATTTCTTTAATTAGGTAGACAAAACTTTTCAGTGAGTTTTGTTAGTGTACAATTGATGAGAACAAGAAATGTGACAACCCGAATGGAGAGGCGAAGTGAGCTAGTGGTAGCTTTGCTTAAGCTCAAATTGAAGCAGCAGTTTTAGCTTTTAATCTGACAGATGGAGATGAGAAAGAACAAGTTGCTGACGACATGTGTAGCCCTAGAATTTAAAACCTCAAACTCATTTTGGGTACATTCACATGAATTCTTGCCATTAAATATCTGCCTGCACCTTTGCACAGGGTTATGTTTAACTACAACAGCTGTCTGCAGATTGTTTGGGGGTAGACTGTTTTCTCAGCATTTAGGGCAGTGTGGCACAGATGGCTCCCAAATACAAGTAACTACAGTGTTTATTTGTTTGTTCTGTTTTTGGCCTTCAGTTGTAAACTGTACTGTGTATATTGTATCCATTTGTTTGTCTAGATATAGGTTCTGCCGTACTGGCCTCCATCCTGGCTTGTACAGAAGGAGAAGCAAATGATCATCACAGTCATGCAGTCGACACATTTTCTAACTCATTGTGATCTAGTTCTAATGTAAATGTACCACATTTGTTTAGTGCTTTTTTAAATCATGGACTAGAAAACACTACAACCTACAGTCAGTCATACTGATGGCATTAAGCTCCATTGTAGCCACAAAAGCAAAGTGACCATACATACCCATACCACACCAGGCCCTCTGACCACCACCAGCTGACAATGTAGGTGAAGTATCTTGCCCAAGGACACAACGACAAAGTGACCCAGCTGGAGCGGGGCTCAAACTGACAACCCTCCGGTTACAAGACCAATGCAATACCTACTGAAATCTCTAACTACTGAGCTTTCAGTAGGTTATTTATTAGCGTTGCTGCCAAATCATGACATACTAATTTATGGAAAGTTTACAAAATAAAGTATGTAAAGTCATTTTTTAAGGTTTTGGAGGATCTAGTGTCACTTTTTTTTTTTAACTGTAGAGAAAAAACATGAAGAAAAGAGAATAATCTACAGCAATAGGGTCATTGTTTGTTTGGGATGAGGGCTTACTGAGCAAACCTGCACCCCAGGTCTGTTAAGTCTTATCAGTGTTATGAAGATAAAATAAATAAAATTCACTGGTGACATTGGGAAAGGAATTTTTCAGCAGGCAGAAATAAATAATCATCTGCCTCGATCTGCAAGGATGAGAGCGAATACTCTAAATGTGTTCAAATAGATGGGATATTGATAGTGATGCAAAAACAGTCATAAAGAAGCAATATCCGTGATTTTCAAAGTGCTGTAAAGGAAATTGTCATTTCAACTCCTTATTTTTTTAGCACTTCCTCCCTGCTGTGCTACACATCCTCACATTCCCCTACTCCCCCCGCATCCCCCCTCATATTCTCATTGTGAAAATATCTCTCTAGCAGGAGACCTCCTGCTGAGAAGAACATGTGTGATAATGGCTAAAGTAAATGACATAGAATTGGTATGTCAATACCCAATGAGTTGAAGAAAATGGGAATGGAAGAGGTGGGAGAGGTTCCCTATTGATAGAGCCAGAGGAAACTGTGGTTAGCTTTAATTCATTCCACAATTTTTGTGTACCATTGAAAAAGTTCCAGGTTTTAAAACTTTTCAAAACAAACTTGAACATGTGAAAATGTTCTTTTTTCTGTATGTCACATTATAACAAACATGTAGATGATTGAAAGATAATTCAATGGAAATATGTTTTTTTTTCTTTAGTTGAATATTTTTTTTTAAATCATTAGGCTTTAGCCTACATTTTTGTTTGTAATTATTATAATTTTTTGGTTTTATAACCAAATAGATACATAAATAAATCTCATCTTGATTCAGGAAAAAAAAAAGGAGCACTTTTTACATCATATTTTCTTCAAAATCAAAATCAGACTTTGGGTCACATCTGTTTAACTTGTTTCCTAGAGAAAATATTATTTTTATATTTTGCCTATTTGGATTTATTCAAATAAAACCAATTTTTTATTTCATGCAGTTTTGAAACCCTAATTGGAAAATAATTCAATTGGAAAAACATCTACTATAACAAAAAAAAATTAAGAACACTTGTTAAACACAAAGGCACTATACTTTATCAATTTAGGGTGAAACATGTCGATATATATTTATATATTTTAATTCTACTCTTTTTTTGTTTAGTTTGAGTCATCTGTGCTTTAACTTTTTGTATTTAGCTTTACAGTGTCTCTTACCTTGAATGAGTTCCTTTGCACTCCCAGGAAGAGTAAAACTGTTAAAGTGAGTGATGGTGGCAGCACTTAGGTTTATATCACGAGCAAG
This sequence comes from Callopanchax toddi, assembly GCA_006937965.1. NCBI lineage: Eukaryota > Metazoa > Chordata > Actinopteri > Cyprinodontiformes > Nothobranchiidae > Callopanchax > Callopanchax toddi. The sequence continues at coordinate 442,444 of SSNR01000182.1, forward strand.
CAGCTCTTTATGGGACTGTGTAGAATACTTTCTGTCAAGGACTGTGAATTAGGAAGGGAAAAGAAGGGAAGGACAACGCAGTGAAGAAGATCATCTAAAAAAATCAAGTTAAAATCACCGTATATCTTGGTTTACAGCACTTAGGATGACCTTTCTGTTTGTGCACACTCTTAGAATAGTGGATCGCCAAATCATGACTAAAGAGAAGCAAGGTGAAGTCTAATCACTACCTTTCAGATTGTTTTTCATAAGATAAAATAAGGACAAAGTGAGTAAAAAAAAAAAAAGGAACTTTCTGCACAGCAGCCATGTTAAGTGTTGACAAGATTATCTGTGCGCATCCCTTTGCTCCACCGTGCTCCTCTCACCGACACACCGGCGCTGCAGCTAATCAGCCAATCCCGGCTGGGTTCTGTCTAAGAGGCCTGATTGGCTGATTAACTAAGCTCATCAACACACCACCCGTTGTGACTACAGAATGCACACAGCAACACAGAAAAGCACATACACACAATGTACAAATTGCTTTGAACCCTGTGGAGTGTGTGTGTGTGTGTGTTTTTGTGCGTGTGTGTGTGTGTTTTTGTGTGTGTGTGTGTGTGTGTGTGTGTGCACGTGTGTGTGTGCGCGTGTGTGCGTGCAATAAGTATTTATCCATTTGTTTAATTCCCTTTCTTTTTTTTGAAAATGCTCCAAGTTCATGTCAGGAACTTTTTTAAAGTATAAAATAGTAACCTATCATAAAGACTAAAATGACAACAAACTATTTAATTATTGGACCAATGAAAGTGCAATCATCAAATCCACCAAACAACTTAAACAAGTGTGAACACCAGAAGGGTCCATCCTGATATGGAAGGGGACATTTTTGAAGACCTACCACACGCTTAGGTGTGTTTCACATTCTATAGATGCACAATCCTCATAAGCTATATCTCAAGGTAAAGCTGACTAATCAGGCTTTCCAACTGTGTAATATTTATTACTAATATATTCATTGTTACAACATGGAGATAGTCAAACACTATTTTCGTTTTTTTTTTGTACTAAGTTTTAATGGCTTTGTTCCATGGGGCATATTACTTAATTGCTAAAATAAATTGTGAGTGTTAGGGAAATGTTCTTAATATGATGTAGTCACAAGTGCCTTAATTGTGTCTTTTTTTCCCCCCCAATTTACCCTAATTGCATTCTCTTTTTGGTTGCCAACCCCTTCCATCTTCAGTTTTTTGCATTTCTGAGTGGCTGAAACCAACATGAGAAGCAGTTCAGAGGAGTTAGAAATTGGTTGCAAATGGGTATGATTCTGTGACTGCTTTGAAAGGAAATTTCTTGCAAAATTTTTGAACAAGTTCAAAATTCATTTCACTCAACAGTATGGCTCTGCAACTCACGTGAGAAGATTGAGAACCCTTGAGAATGTTTCAAGACATTTTGGAAACTTGCGAACTCCGGGTCAGGAGAGAGATCCTGCCTCAAGTGGAGGAGTTCAAGTATCTCGGGGTCTTGTTCACGAGTGAGGGAAGGAGGGAGCGGGAGATCGACAGGCGGATTGGGGCAGCGTCTGCAGTGAGGCGGACGCTGAACCGGTCTGTTGTGGTGAAGAGGGAGCTGAGCCAGAAAGCAAGGCTCTCGATTTACCGGTTGGTCTACGTCCCAATCCTCACCTATGGTCATGAGCTTTGGGTAATGACCGAAAGAACGAGATCGCGGATACAAGCGGCTGAAATGAGTTTCCTTTACAGGGTGGCCGGGCTCAGCCTTAGGGATAGGGTGAGGAGCTCAGACATTCGGGAGAGACTCTGAGTGGAGTCGCTGCTCCTCCATATCGAAAGGAGCCAGTTGAGGTGGTTTGGGCATCTGGTAAGGATGCCTCCTGGACGCCTCCCTCGGGAGGTGTTCTGGGCATGTCCTGCCGGCAGAAGGCCCCCAGGTCGACCCAGGACAAGCTGGAGGAAATGCATCTTCAGTTTGGCCTGGGAACGCCTGGGTGTCCCAGCTGAGGAGCTGGTGGACTTGGCCGGGGAGAAGGTGGCCTGGGCTGCCCGACTTGGAATGCTGCCCCCGCGACCTGGACCCGGATAAGCGGAAGAAGGCAAGGAGGCGGACCCGGATAAGCGGAAGAAGGCGAGGAGGCGATGTAAACTTTTCTTCTTGTGCTTTGCTTGTGGTAATAGTTAGGTTTGCTCAACAGAAACTGGATAAGTTGGCCTACTGCTTATTATGAAATCACTTGCAGAACCAAGTGGTCCAAGCTGGGTAGACTTTCCCCAGGTTTCTCAAAGATTCTGAGTTTCTGATTTAGAGATTACACTGTTGCAGCTTGGCATGGGTTCTCACAGGAAGCCTGTTAAAGGCGTCGTTTACTCGTTTATTTAATAAATTTGCAGTGTTCTCTAGTGTAAATCAATGCCTTATGAGTCAATTTATAAAGAAAAAACTATGATGCTTCTATTCTCTAATGCAGAAGTTTGCTGATAAAGAGGTGTGCTTGAAACAGCCAGATTCCTCATTATTATTAATGATATGCACAACCCTCGCTTCTGATTGGATAACAGAAACTTCACTACTCCCCCCTTATTCACATCACATCAAAAAGTCAGATCCCGAATCTGAGGACGAAGGAGAAATTTTACAGGAAGCGCTTCCTCAGTGTTTGTCAATGGATGTTTCAGAACGGTAATACCTACATGTCAACTTACATTTTCTCCTAAAAAGAGCAGAACGTTAGTGGTGTTCCTCATCGTCAACTTACAATGAGCAACGTGAAACGAACCTGTTGTACTGCTGTGACACCCGAACCAAGGTGAAAGCAGATTGTAGGACATGGGGGTTGCTATTAGCAGGTGTGGCTAACCACAAAGACCTCAGGATAACTGCTAATATCACAGCAAAAATATGTTCTGTACTTACCCAACTGCTGCTCCAAGAGGCTCTCTCCTCCTCGTTGCTAAAAAAAAAAAACATTCTTATAGGAAAATTTAAAAATTGATGCATGCTCAGCATGGGACTCGAACCCTGATCTCCCACGTGACAGGCGACTTCTTAAACCTCTTTGCTATGGTTACATTGTTGTGATATTGTTCTGTTTTTATTCTAATCCTACATGAACATTACGTGTCACGTAAGGTGAGTCAAGATCATGAAAAATCTGCATTGCTTACGATTTTGTGGGCCAATTCACTTTAAGAATATTCTTGCATGTAAATTTTACTAATCAATAGGGCCCCCAGACCACACGAGGCCCCTAGGCTCAAGCCATATCTTGCCTGTGCATTATCCTGGCCTGGCTGTGGGGTAGCGCAAGCAAAGATGGGTGAGACCATGTATCCAAATTCGCATTGTGATGTAGATCTGTGAGGTTTTTCAAATCCTATCATTCTAACCTCTAATTTCTATAAGAAGCTAAAGCTGGTGATACGTGTAGAGGACTGTTTTCATGTGCAGTCTGCATGAAAAGCTCAAGAGTGACCAATATTAATCAGAAAAAACACACACATTTTTTTATTTTCAGTAAACCACACCTTTTAAAAGGAGCTACAGAAACTCTGGTTTTAGAGCAGACTCAGTGATGGGTAGACATCCATTTTTTGATTCTGTGTCAGTTCTCCTTTTGTATAAGATAATAAACCTGTGTTTGATCAAGACTCCTTGATATATAAATTTTTTCCACCACACACTCCATCAGTAATGACATTCAGAATTTGTCACAAACATCCCACTGAGATACTGGTTTAAGATCCAGGTTTAAAAACAATACCTAACTCAAGCTATATTGAGATTTATAAGGAGAGTTCAACTCGTGCAGAGATGGGTCTGTTGAGCTCCTCGGCTCAGGAGGACTGAGGGGGAATTTTGAAATGATGTTTCTGAGCCCATCTATCAGAGTACAAGTCTGGTTAAACAGCACAAAGTTTAAGTCTATCAGTGTGGTGTTTGGCATATATTTAGTCATTTACCACTATATATTTATATATGTAGCCTATATACCTTTTTTATCTTAAACATTTGTGAGAAATCTCAATGCAGCATTTTGAACTTTTTTTCAGTTGGTTGCTGTGGGAACTGCATTCTAGTTCTCTATATAATATAGGATTTACAGTGACTTAACACATGACCTCTGTTTCTTTCATTAATGTTTCACTCCTTTATTTCCCTTTCTTTCACTCCATTATCGTTTGTATTTTTCTACGCAGAGCACTGCAACACATCAAGTCTGCCTGTGCCTTAAGGCAGATCAATGCCAATATTTATTTCATGTCCAATTACTGGGGCAGAACCACCGAACATAGTGATAAAAGTAACTGTCTTCTCATAGAGAAATGCACAGAAACTACATTAGAAGTGCAGCCCACAGCTTCAAGCTTCGAGCTCGAGCGACATGAGTACAAGTGCAGGGTGTTGGATTCCAACAGAGCGAGCTACGGGCATTACCAGGAGGTGATGACTCGAAAGCTGAGTGAAATCCTGTTGCTTTGAAGAGATATCTCCACTACACTTTCTCCTTTACCCGTTTTCCTACACTGCGTTAAAAGCTCTGTTATTTGTTAGACATTTTTTATTTTTCATGTATACTTTGTATTTAACTTCATACATAAATGTTTCAATACTTGTCTAAGCAAATCTATTTTTTAAATTGTATTTTACTGTATGTCTAGTTTTAAACAAAGGCGAGTGCTATTAAAATATTTCAGAAGGTTTTGTATATTAACCAGTGTGTTGTCTGGAGCAGATAGTTTTAGAACTAGTTCTCACTACTCTTAGTAGCTCTGTTGTTGTTGTACAAAACTTCACAATAAGATACATGCTGTTTATGAACCAATGATGTTTTTGTTTCTCCACACCCAACATACAAGTGTTTCACACATCTCAATCCACTCACCCATTTTATCACCTTGTTTGAGGTTGAGTCACAATGTTGGCAGGTCCAGGAGGGAATCCCAGATCCTTCCTACCAGTACCACTATCCATAGCTCCTCCTGGGTCATCCTGATGCATTCCTGAGCCAGACAGATTATGTAGTTCCTCCAGCAGGTTCTGGGTCTGACCTGGGTTTCTTCCCAATGAGACCTACTTGTAAAACCTCCAAAGGCAGGCATCCTAATCAGATTCCTGAACCACCTCAGTGTACTCTTCTGATGAAGTGGATCAGAGGCTCTACCATGAGCTCCCTCTGGATGAGCTTCTCATTCAGTCTCTAAAGCCACAGCTAGCCACCCTATGGAGAAAAATCATTTAAACTACTTCTCTATATATAGTCTTGTTTTCCTAGTCATGATCCATATTGCATGACCATAAGTGAGGGAAATAACATAGATGGACCAATGGCTCAGTTCCTCATCACTCAAGACTAACATCAAAATACGTCTACTACTTCTGACCCAGTGGGAGCTGATGCTCATCCTGGCCACTTCAAACTTCACTGCAAACTGCTCAAAGTGCTCTGAGAAATATGTTTCCAAAATGCCAACAGAACCAGATCATCTGCGATAAACAAAGATGCAACTCTGAGGTTTCCAAAGTGAACCCCTTCAATGATTTAGTCCATAAGCATTACAAACAGGATTGACAGGAAGCATCCCTGACCAAGTCTAATTCACACCAGAATAAAATCTTTGTGCCAAGGATGCCAACAGCTCATACTTTGACTATACATTGACCAGCTAGCCCTCAAAGGTCACTTAAGCACCCCGTATTCTCACAAATCCCCCGGATTAAATGTAAATGAGCCTCTCCAGATTTACACAACTCCTGTGGACTGGAAAACCTCCCATGATCCCCTCAGCATCCTATTCAGGGTAAAGATCAGGTCCACTGTTCCACAATCAGGACGGCCCACTGCTTCTCCTGTATCTACGTGTTGAGGACTGTTAGGGGATTCCTTTCCAACACCCTAGAGCAGTCATTCTCAAACTGTGGTACGCGAGCGCCCCCTGGTGGTACGCGGAGGACCCAACTCTTTTATTTTTAATGAAATATTGGTGACTAAAATAGTGAACTTTTTTTTAAAATTAAGCGCTTGTAACGGGAGGTGGCCTAATTTGGGTATATTTTCACCACTATTAAAATATTTTTAGGCATGCGCCTTCTGACCGCGCAGAGTGGATTAAAATCCCAGCGAGCAGCAGCTGTGTGTAATGACGGGATCTCGCCTCGCCTTTTTCCGCTTATTTAGGTCCGGGTAGTGGGCCGGGAGCCCAGACCCCCCACTCCCCAGCCTCCTCCTCCACCACCCAACTTGTCCAAACCGCCTCAACTGGTTCTAGATCAGCGGTTCTACTCCGAGTCTCCAAACTCCAAATGTCCGAACTCATCCTATCTCTAATAATCCCGGCCGCCCTGCAGAGGAAACTCATTTCGGCCGCTTGTATCCGCGATCTCGTTCTTTCAGTCATTACGCAAAGGCCCGGCGCCAGTGGGAGAGGGAAGAGGGGGCGTTTTACACACATTGGGGGGCAGCCGGTCGGTGTTTGAGCGGGGGGGTGGGGGGATTGTCACCGAGGTGGTGCGCTTCCATCGGTGCGCGGCGCGCGCCCGGTCCAACTAATGAGCGCTCCTCTACCGTGGAGCGCAGCGGGACTAGAGCTGCGCACATAACGCACTTGGGTTCGGACCTGATCCTTCAAGCTGATCAATACATCAATTACATTTATTTTATTCCACCTTTCTGACCAAAATGAACCACACTGAGTTTTGTGATTTGTTTGAAAACAGCTGATCTTCGGGTTGCTTTGGTAACGAGGCAGCGTGGGGTGCGTGACAGCTGGAGGAGAGAGAGTGCAGACCCAGAAAACTACTTGATGTTTGTTTTTTTGTAACACGCGACAGCTGACAGTCTTCCTGTTAGTAAATAAAACTAAGAGATTTGGATAAACTGACTTTTTGTGTGAAAGACCATTACAATATTGTTAAAATGAATGAAAAGTAAATAATGTTGAAAATGTCATTATCACATTTTTTTATTAATAAGTGACAGATAAAAATGGATTATGACTGGAGTTTTTTGTACCCTGTCAGTCAAATATGAAAATGTCTAGCGAGACCTCTGATTCCAGTTAAAAACAGTCAAATTGTGCATTATTTAAAGGTCCAACATCATGGTGGTACTTGAAGATCCTACATAGGTTTTAGGTGGTACTCGGGTAAAAAAGTTTGAGAACCACTGCCCTAGAGTAAACTCCTGAGCAGGGTGATTCCCCAGTGGTTGGCATGCACTCTTCAGTGCTCCTTTTCAACAATTCAGACCACCACCTTGGTCTTTATACACAACACTGGCCTTTGCTAGAACAAAATACACTTGAAACAGTTTAATTATAAATTGAGTAAACCAAGAGTTAGAGGTTTATATCAGGTCTCAGCTGTGATTCAGGTGAGTCAGGTTATAGTTACTGAGGTTGACCTGAGTACACATTATTCATTGTGCTTGTTTCTGACCACAGAGTACTGTTAATCCAACCAGTGTACAGAATGTTCCTTGGTAACATTTACTATTGAATGTCATTTGTACACAATAACCATATTAACTGTTATATTTATAAACCTAATTAATTGCATCCTCTTCTTTCTTCGTCTTTTTTTACTTCAGATTTGTTCCTGACCACTGAGGGACCTAAGTTTGAGACTTGGATCAGTAAGGTAAAACATCTTTATTCATCTACTCAAAAGTTAAGTGAGTCTGTTCTAGTTTGCCTGTTTGGATGTAGATCAGAGTACCACATGAGTACTTACCTCCGCCTCTTTTTGAGGTGAAACATTCGCTCTACTCTGGTGGTAAGTGCAGCTTCTAAGGTGTTTTACTAATAAAACTTTGTTTAACAAAACTAGTATTTCATTGAAGCTTCTGAGACAAATCATCATATAATGTAACTGCTGATTAACAAGCTCCTACATTATTAGAAATATCTTAAACTAAAGGGTTATATGAAGTGGAGTTTAAGTGTAAAAATTTGACTTTTTGAATATGCATAATTTCTCTCATTTAATGCAACAAATGGGTCAGAAGGCCATCAGTGGACCAGGGAGTTCAGGATTCCTGGCACTGCTATGAGACTAGTTTATATTCTGGAAACGGAGGGAGGGGATACTCTGGCTCTGGGTTTTTGTCAAAGGGGCCTATTTGAAATTCAGCAGGTTGGTGCACAAGCTGAACAGAAGTCTATCTTATCACAGAGAGGGGGAATATGAAAAAAGAAGGAAGAGGAGGTAAGGAGAAATATAGAAGCAGAGACAGACTGAGGGATTTAGCTGAATGTGTGTGAAGGAGAAAGTAAGACCAAGGAGGAGAAAAACAGAACAAATTTACTGCCTTACCCTAAGAGTAAATGGCTATGTAATGGATGGTAGGGGATGTTCATCTGTTGAGAGGACTAAAGAAAAGAAATCCCAAAAGGATACATGAACTTAAAAAAAAGTTCTAAAACATTTTTCAACTTTTCCCCAGAAATGTTTTCCTGTCTTGAAAGAGAGCTTTTCTTACATGAACTTCAACTTTACTTGATGGTGCATTCGGCATATGTGCATCTAAAAGTTCTCTTTTCCTTGATGCCTCATCATCTCATTACAAAATCAAAATGTAATCTCAGGCAACAAGTAGGTCAGAGCGTTTAAACTCTTAAGATCTTTGATCTCAAGCTCTTGAAAACATATTAAAGCATTTTTAAAACCCTTAACGTGGCATCAAAGCAGCAAATTATCAATTTAAAAGGTGAACACCAGTGATAAATGTAGAAAATAATTAAAGCATAAATTTATCATCTGACATTTAAGAGGGACTGGGTGGTGGAGGTAACAGTAAACAGAGATTCTACACCCTCCCTCTTTTCGTCAGCCTCCTCCATCTCATCCAGGGGACTCCGAGGCATCTGTCCAGTGGAATCACTGCACCCCTTTTAATAAAGTAAGGGGGTGAACTTGTGGTTTTCCTGCCCTACTGTTGACTAGAAACATCTCATAACCCCTACCAATCTGATAAATTCATGACCCATATCAGTTGTAATTTGACTTTTTTTTTTAAATGCAAATAAGAATTTAGACAAATGGACACTAAATTTACAACAACCTCATTATTCAGAGTTGGTTCAAACCAACTCAGCTAGTGAAGCTGCCTTAACTGTGAGACATAAAGAAAGTCTGTGTTTTTAAGGTATTAAAACAGACCTTAGACTCTTTTTTTTTAATTTTTTTTTTTATTGTAAATCAAACAGAATAGTCAAAACTTCATGCAGTATGTTGCTATTAATGAGCACAAGAGGCACAAAAGTTCATTAATACAAGACTTTAGATTTCAACTTGGAGCAGGTGTGTGACTCCTAAATGATTTGTATGGAGAATACATTTAGGCTAAAACTGGATTAAATTTCCCTCATAGTAAGTGTTTTTCTAAACATCTAGATTTAGATATCAAAAGCTTTCCATTTAGCCAACATTGATAGGAAGAAGAAAAGAAAAAAATTCAAAGGCAGGACTCAACCCTGTTCTTCTGATTACCATCAATCTGCTCATCTAACTGAGCTAAGCCAACACCGTTATCACATTAAAATAGAAAACTGTACAACAGGACAGTGACAAACTTGGTCGATTAGATTTCTAGATTTCTGATATTTCTCTGCCACTTTATATTATAATCGGGCCCTTAGGTTTTGAATTGTTTTCAAGCCAGCCAAGCGATAGGATTTCTCCAGGAAGTCCTGTAAAAATGATAATGTACTAAAATGAAGTATCTAATTAGATTCTCAGTTTTGTTATTATTGATACACATGCAACTTTGCACCACAACACAAATTTGTGTTTGTTGTGCAAAGACAAACAGCTGGTCAAGTCCTCTTTATCAGCTGAACATGTGAATCTGTATCAGTTCTCTGTTATTAAATGTTTTAAGGGACACTGAACATTTTAAATGCTTAGTTTTTATTCTAGTATGGGTACATTTTTAGCTGGAAATATATACTCAGTTACGTTTTTACACAGTAAACCCATGAAGTGTATAATTTTATTGCAACAAGTTTGAGTTTTATTTGTATTTGCTTATAACGTACCAATAAAATGTGGCTTTGCTTTAGTTAAAATACAAAGATGTTTCTGCTTGATAGATAAATAATTATAAGCTTGGATAAAAATGCGTAATTTAAAATGTTGTTCTAGATCTTTGTCAGATACATACACTCAGATGCAGATACAGTACATTTACCTCTCACTTTTTCTTTTTTCATTTGATTTAGGGTCAGTTTCTTTGTCCAGTTTTTTCTGACAGTGTCCCACCTTCATCTGTCTCAAAAGCCTTTATTTTACTTTGATGTGGGCCTTTTAAAATGATTGGAACAAAATATAAAGTAACACATTTGGGAACAAGACAAAGTGAACTCACTTCATAACTGATAGGTGTATTGACTTAGCTTTGTGCAAAAAAGGCTCTTCTCTTTGTTTTTGATCCCATCGTCTTCAGTTTATTAATAAGCTAAATGACCTGCCTTCAGCTTGCAGCCTTTTTCCTGCTTGTTTTCCTTTAATGCACTTCCTCAGAGATGCACCACACAACAGCTCCTTACATCAACACACAAACAAATTTAAAATTGCTGTTCCTCAAAAAGATACGTCACAAATGCATCCTCTCAGACTTGTACAAATATACACAAATACAGACGACTAAGCCATTTCCCAGCGTGCCACAAGCATTAGACCCCCCTCCCTTAATCTCTGCGTGGTCTTCAGTTCAATGCAGCTGCATTTATTGGTCACAGGCCAGCACGCACTTCTTTTTCTAGCACTTTGTTTTAATTACTTTTCTCTGTTTCCTCTGTCTACGTCTCCTTCCATCCCTGCCCGCTGCTCTGTTTTCTTGTGATTATACACAGAGAAGGAAGTCGCACGAGGAGAAAGAAATTTTAAAAACGAGCTGCTGGGATGGATGAAGAGTGGTTTTGGGAACAGGACAGTGGTTTGAAAGGTCATTTCTGAAAAAGCTGACATAATAATTTTGTGCCAAATAAGTGATAAACACTAAAAACCCACTCCCTTTTTACCATAGTGACAGAGGCAAGCAATGAAAAATACTGTAGGTTTTATTTCTTTGCAACAGGGACTGATTTAATTCCCTGAAACAGTAAATAGAACAGCCTCTTCCTCCTGACCCTCAAGTTTTTTTTATATTAGAGAAAAATGGCATTCCAACCTACACAACTTATTTTTTTGTTGCTTTTATTTTTGTTTTTATTAAATATACTTCCTTCTGACTTAAGAGCTATATTCATTCCCTTAGAGAAAAACCACATGACCTTCACATGCAAAATCACATGTGAGAACATGTGAAATTACCATGTGACATATGTAAACTACATGCAAAAAACATGTTTTCCAGGTGTTTGCCATGTGAATTAGGAACAAAAACTGTGAACTTCAAATGTGGGGAAAAAAAACATGTTTTCACATGAAACTATCATGTTAAATAACATGTAAAAAAACATGTTCTGACCATGTGTTCTGTGTGATTTTTGAACACTTTTAACATGTTAATGAGGTCACATGTTTTTCCATGTGGGTTCACGTGTTAAAAACATGTTAAGTTCATGTGTTTTTTCCTTAAGGGGACGACAACATTGGAATTATCTTACATGCAGAAACAGACATAATCTATTACTTTGTAAAAAGTAGGGCTTATTTAGATTATTATTATTATTTAGATTCTGAATAATTTGCACAGCATCTGATCATCTTTGGGTTTAGTCATGTGTTGCCCTTCAGGATGAACTCTTTCACAGATGTTTTCCTGTATTAAACTGTCTCTCAGTGTCATCATGTAGACTTGTGTGTGTGTGTGTGTGTGTGTGTGGGAGGGGGGGGGGTAGTGTGAGCAGAAGGCAACAGTAATATCACGACCTGTAATCCCTTAAGCTTCACACATCAGTCCACTATCCTCAGACACACACAGGGTTTAATCATGATATTTTGCGGTCAGCCAACCAGTCAGTCACACAGATGTCATTCTCAACACAGAGTTGATGCCATTTTGGTTTTCTGACTCAAACTTTGACTGGCGTGAGTTGATCTTCAAAAGAATATTCACCCAATGTTTCATAAATGGGCCTTAAAAAGGTGGCTTCTTTGTATATGTGACTCACATTCAACCTTTCTGAATGTGAAGTAAATTTTTGTGTTGAAAAAAGTCGCTTCAGAATCTCTAAGCTTAGCTTCCTGTAAATTCCCTGAGATGGACTCCCTTCTGAGAATGCTTGTTGGTGCATTAGGCCGACACTAAATTCAGATTCTGTAATTCGCCACAAACTGAAACTAATTGGGCTGCCCAAACAATTGAATCTATCAGCTGTAAGTGAGAGTGGAAATCTTTAGTCAGTGCATTTTGTGGTATGTTTAAATTACCAAACTAAAAACCTTAGTGTCAGAGTATCAAACATGAGGCAGGGAATTAACCTCTAAAGCATAAATGATTACATTTTATCCACTACTGGCCAATATAAGTAGTGAGTAGGGAAGCTGGATGTATAATTGCTCCAATAACAGAAAACTGTACCAGTTTGTCTTCATTATAAATACAGACCATTTACCATTAAAGCATTTCTGATCACAAGAACTTCAATTTTGAGGCTTTGCAAGGAAATGTTTTCTGGAAACCACAAAACCATCTTTGTCTTTAGTTTAATCATGAAGTTTCCCATTGAGATAAAATGTCTCTCTTCATGGGAGTCCTGGGGGAGATGTGAGCTGGGGGTAAGCTGGGATTGAACCAGCAATCATTTGGTAGCCAACTGCACTTCCTCTAAGCCACACCCACCCCCCAGTAGCTGCAGGGTTTTTGAGTTTTGTGTCTGAGGCTCATAAATGAATACATGTTTATACAGTTTACATAAATAAATATATTGTTGTTGTTTTGTTAAATAAGCAAGGACATAATAAAAACACCAACAGCTTTATTTTCTATCATACTACATATATGCATTTAGGATGACTGTCTTGAGTATTATGTACATTATAGTGGAAAATATGATGTTGGGAATTATTTTTAAAATTAACTCACAATTCTTAAAGGTAGCACAAGCTGAGCACCACTAGAATGCCAGTAGAAGGAAGTAGACTGCCATTATGATGGACTTGGATCCAAGCACAACAAATCACAGCCCCTTATCAAAACAACCTGTCACAGCAACCTTATTCAGCCATTTAGTGAAGAGATAATGCATAACACACTGTTAGTGGTACAGTGGGGGAAATAATCGTTACATTCTTCTGCTGATTTCATACATTATTTGCTCATTTACTAGAAAATTAAGTCTCAAAATTTTTATGGGAGTTTAGTTTTTAGAAGCAGAGTATCAGCATTTAGATAAAACACTTCACATAAAGAAAACACACACACACACACACACACACACACACACACACACTTGACATAAACGTTAAAAACATTTTTTTAATATCATTGAGTGAAATGTGTATTTTGAGGGGTATAAAATATTTGATCCCCTATAACCCAGCCAGATTTCTGGTTCCACAGATTGGTTGTGACCATGACCGATGAACAGGGCCGTGTATTCTAACATTTTGGATGAGAACCTATAACACTGAAGATATGTCATAGATGGGTCTCCTAGCGTGACAGTGACCCAAAACACCACCAAGGCAACAAAAGAGTGGCATTTACAAGAGTTTTCAGAATAGTCCAAATTCTTTGTGAGGGTTCATAAATTCCTTTGATCAATTTCAGAATATTTGCACAAAAAGTTTCCTCTTATAATATGCAGTTATGGGCATCCGGAACTCATATTACACCATTCTCAATTTAGCTTACTTATATCAGAAAGTAAAATGAATGTGACCACTTAGGGAGGGGTTGGCAGCCTAGATTGTGAATAATAGGCTTTATGCACAGAGTACTTAGTAGAACTTCCGGTTTAAAATTAACTCGCGGGACCATTTCCGGTTCCATTTGAAACGTGAAGATTTCCAGAGTTAGAGTGCATTTCCAGCTAAAGATATTGTTTATAATCAAAACGAGTAATAGTATAGTACAGTATGATATATATATTATAGCACTAAGAAATGAAGCCATCATATAAGTATCAGCGGACGGGAAGCCTCGACAGCTGAACACTGCTGTGTTCCGTTGTGTACCGCATCAGCTGAATAGAATTCATCAGTCCGTTTCCACACATTTCCACTGAATAAATAACTACAAAAAGGAAGGATTGTGAACTTAAGAAGAGAAAACGTGATCATTTCTAACCACACCGTGTCTGCAGTCGACACTTTGCAGCACAGTAGTCAGAGCCGAGTGGACGAGGCTAAAGGAGGAGGCGCGGCGCCGTTCGTGTGTTATTTCACTGGAACAACTATTCTTTTGGTGAATGAAGACTTGGTGTTTGATAACGTAGAGCTAGACCAGAGAAAGTTGAAAGTTGGGAAGCAGTTGGAGCCCACGATCACGGCTATATAGATTTGTCTCACTGTTTTTTGATGATGGAAGCTACGAGCTAACGCTGTTAGCTTACCTTCAATTTCATGAATAAAGCTGGTTTTATATACAGCTTAAAGTCCTTCACCCGCTTGCTCGCAGACGTCTCTGTGTGTTTTTCAAAAATCCGGTGGACATCGTTTACCGTGATGCGCGGCAGGTCTTGAAGAAAACGGGTAAAAAAAATCAATTTTGTCCAGTTTGTGTGGGAACAGCGTTGAACCGGAAGGGAGGGGCTGAGTCTATCGCAACCAGGAAGTGGCCGTGCATAAACCCTATTGGAGACAAAAATGAGAGTCCAACATTCCGGTAGCACGCCCTCTCAAAGTTTCTTCAGGAACTTTTCTAGTTATTAGATATAATTTGGATATGTTATAAACAATTAAAATAAATAGCAACAGCATAATTGAATAACAGTTGAATGACAATGTTTCAATCATGATGTCTGCCCCACATGACCCACCATGTTATACCAGTGTGGTTTTAACTGAGAATTTGTTTATTTTTTCTCTCCAACTAGTGACCAACTATACATATGTCTGTCTGGCTGTTATTCTGATTACGGCACATTTATTTTAACATTCAAATCAATGTGTACCTTTATGTAATGTTTATTTTTAGCTCTTTTTTTATTTGCAGTCTCTCTCCATTAAAATGACACCATACCATTAAAAATGTTAGACTAATAAAATTATCAGGGAATCAAATGAACACTCCCCCAACTGTTTGTTTTATAAAATAATTGGTGAAGTATTTTTTTTCCTCCTCTGTGTCCTCGTCTGTTAGAATATGGTGGCTGTCACCGGTCATTCTAAGTAGGTGTCTTACGACGTATAAATTGCATTTCCCAGATACATAAAACAGTTAATTTATTCTGAAGTTTCCCTCTCCCTGAGGCTGATCTGCCTGGCTCAGGTAACCACTACGTGGCCTTTTAGGATCCATTCTTCCTTAATGACACTGTCAGGGAAGAGTAGTGATGCAAAACATTATGTGAATGTCAAAATACCGAAGTACTAACGACTGAAGGAGAAGCATGTCATCATAAATCCACCTGCACAATTACTTTACCAACACTCGTTATATATTTGCTCATCTTAGGGTCTCTGGATAATATTTGTTAGAAAGGATTTGCACAACATTTTCAGAGAAAGCTAAACGTCAGCTTTTAGCATTTTTTAACTACATTCATAATGAAATCCACCAATTAACAGCCACAGTATTAAAACAACTGAAACACTTTTTTGAGAGATGATTTTCTTGTAGGCTAAATGTCATTTAAAGTGTGTCAACTTCCAATATCTAAAAGCTGTTCTGCCAATGTAATGGCCTCTGATACCACCTTAGAGAACTTGCAGAGTCCTGAAAAACTGAGAGGTATTAATTAGATGTTTATTATGTTGAAGCTGATCATTTTGTTTGCCTATTCTACTTCAAAAGAGAAATCCTAGTTGTCTTGTTAAATAAAACAGTAAAAAAAATGCATTAAATGAGAGAGTTAGTCACGTGAGTCACTGAAACTATCTAATTTACTCGAAGCACAAAAACATGTCAGAATGAGGATGTGGGGCATCATGTAGCTGCCCGAAGAATCCAATTACCGGTAGTTTAAAAAAAAAAAAAAAATTTATTTGCTTTCATTCTTTTTTTGTGCATCTGTGGAAACATTAGTGGAAGCAACAAGTACTTTTGTCTGTTGGATAAAATAACATAGTTGACATTCCATCTTGGGAAAAATTGACATTTAGTAAACACAGATCTGTTCACCTGACTGCATCAGAGCTCCCAACGCCACCGAGTCTTTCATCCATCTCCTGCTCTCCGTCCGCACAAAAACAGTTGAGTTAATGGATTGTGATGGAACCAGGTCCTTGCAGAGTTGCTGACACAAACACTCTAGTATCCCGTCGAGGCACTCGTAGTCTCATTACATCCACTCCACTCATTCATGTACAAATCAACACAACTGTTGTTCTTGGCCAGTTTTTAAAAAATACCAGGAAGCTTTTTTCCATTCCTTTTTATTTGCATGTTTTGCTCATAACACTTTTTTTTTTTATTCTGATAAGTTACCACAGTTTCTTGTAGGTTTATTACATACAGTGCTGTGAAAAAATATTTGCCCCTTCAGTTTTTGCTGACTCAGTCATCACAAATAAATGTTTCCGATCGGCAAACAAGTTTTAATTACAGACAAAGATAACCTGAGTAAGTATAAAATGCAGTTTCAAATGATGACTTTTTTAAAGGAGCAGGAGGCAGGATATAAAAATAAATCTCACAAGCGCAGCGCCCGGCGCCACGAGTAACTGCAGCCCAGCATGGGAGCATGCACAAACTCCTCACTAATGAGGCAGATCTAGTTTGTCTCATTCGGGTTCAACCAAAGGCAAGCAGAGACATGGTTCCATAATAAAAATACATTTTATTAATACAAAAGGAAATATGGTAAAACAATGCACCGCACCCCCCCCCACACACACACACACACACACACACACCGCTATGGTCCAGTTGTACCGCCACCCTAATAGTCCCAGAGAGGAGCTAGTGGAGATCACTAGAGTACCGCAGTTTCTCCCTTGTGGCTCTCCTCCACTCCCGGGCTCCTCTTCTGAACTGTGGGGGAGGACCAGCAGTCTGTCCACTCGGAGCGCCGATGGCTCGGTGTACCGAGACATACCGACCTACCACTGGCTACGCCACCAGCCTCGAGGGCCCAGCCCTGCTCCTCGTCCCACCAGGGCGCCACACCGCCGGTCTGAGTTTCATTGTGTTGCCATAGTCACACACACACACAGCTCGCGCAAACGAGACAGCAGGGCATCCACCGGCGGGTGATGTCCTAAAACACAAAGCTATCAATACCCTGAGCCGCTGACATGAGGAAGTAACAGTCTGTTCATACCGCCGTCCGCCGCTACGCCCACCTGGTATCCCAGAGATGTCACGTTCCAGAGGGGCCGGTGGCTTGCCATCAAACCTGTTCTAACTAAATTCAAGAGTAAAAGAACTCAGAGCAACATCTGAAGCACTGCAGGCCTCGCATTTTTAAAGGTCAGAGGTCATGATTCAGCAAATGGAAAAAGATGAGACAAAAATGTCCTCCATGAGAGTTCCAAGGTCAAAACCTCTCCTGACCAAAAACAGCACAAAGATCTGTCTCAGATTAGATTAAAACTTCTTGGTGCTCCTCAAGACTTTTGGGAAAACATTCTATCAACTAATGAGATGAAAGTGTAACTTTCTGAACGGTGTGTGTCTCGTTCCATCTGGAGGGAAACTAACTCTGTATTTCAGAAAAACATCAACAGCGAGACATGGTAATGTTAGTGTGATGGTCTGGGGCTGCTTTGCTGCTTCAGGACCTGGACCCCTTGATGTGATTGATTGGACCGATGACTTTTGTTGTCTACCAGAAAATCCTGAAGGAGATTGTCTGACCTTTGACATTAAGATTGTTCATGTTGGAAAACCCTCTAATATGTCTGAATGGAAACAATTCTGTAAAGAAGATTGGGACAAAATTCCTCCACAGAGACGTGAGAGACTCATTAGTAGTTATCACAAACACTGGATTGTAGTTGTTGCCACCAGGAGTGTTACAACCTCTTAATACATTTAGGGGGTAACACACAGGTCCAGGTTGGTTGGACAGCTTTTTTCTCTTAAACTAAAATCATCATTTGAAAACTACATTTCGTATTAACATCTACATGGCAAAAACATAGAATATCATAAAAAAGTTACATAGTTTTTGCCATTTGTTTCAGAAAGTGAAACTCATATATTTAGCCTTCTGTGTTTTAGCCAACTACAAGTCAAGTAATGATATTTTACAAAAGTTAACAGTGCAAGAATACAACAGTGATAATTATAGGTCTTTTCTGTTTTGATTAATGGATGTGTCAGAGTCGTTCTTTAGATGCAGCAGGCATTCATTTTAAAAAGGTTTTTGTTCAAACAAGGGCTTCCCTCTGCATTAAATAGTAGTGTGTGTTAGCATTTTGATTCTGTAGTATTGTGACGTTTCTCTACACAGAAAATCAATATGACAGAGAGAACAGAGCATTACAGTGCTGCTTTTTCCAACAATTTTAAAAAAATATTTCAAGTTCAGTTTCACTAAAAGCTGTGTTTATTAGAAACAGTTTGTCCTTAATTTGTAAAAAAAAAAAAACAAAAAAAACAAAAAACAACAATGTTTTGTTATTTTTATGTCATTGAAGTTTGAAATTTTAATGAGATTCTAAATTTATTAGCATTTACTTTTTCTCACCTGTGAAATGTTGGAACAGCAGAATGTTTATAGCTATTAAATAGTGACATGACTTTGTGATTGCTTTAGAATTTGCAGTGCAATCATATATATGTGGTTAATATCAGTTTAGTAATAAGTCCAGTACATCATTATGTAAAAGAAAATTCTTGGCAGATAACACCACTTTTCTCTCATTCATAATGCGTGCTTCTGACTCTATTATTGTCTCTCTCACTCTCCTCCCATCCTTTTTCTCTCTGGTGAACTCTTCCATAAATCACTTATGTTGGTATCGGCAAGCAGTGTATCCCAGTGTGTGCGCGTGTGTGAGTAAACACAGTTGTGTTTCTGCTCCCTGATTCTTTGCGCTGTGAAGGGCAGCACAGGCCAGAAACGTGGTGTGAGCCAGAACTCTCAGAACTCTGGGTGTTCACGTGTATTGTTTTCTCCTCAAACCAACAAACTGTCACAGCAAATCAAAATGGGTCAAATTCATGAGATTTACAGGAAATAAAGGTATAACAGTAAGGCAACATTCTGAAAACATGTTTTGGTGAATTTGCATTCATCGAGTAATTAACTTGTGTAACTGACAGATAATTACCCATTTGTGTTAATATTGTGATGTAATGGTCTGATGTGTAGGATGCAGTGTCATTTAACAACATATTGGAGTGATTTAAATGACTCATCCTCATGTCACTCCTCTAAATGTGTTGGGAAAGCTACAATAGAGCAACACTAAACAAGGCTCCCTCCAGAGCCAGGTTTGTTTCTGATAAATCACTGTAGACATTTATCAGTAGGTACTGAGGTTGATCCCTGATGACTTGAAATAAAAAATGGCTACTACCACTATTGATTATTTCTTTATGATGCCAAGATAATAAAAACTCTGATTGTATCTTTGTTTCCTACTGATACCCTAAAGAATTGGTTCTCAGCTACTTTTTGTCAGCCCCCACTTACGAGCATAGATGCACTTCAACACCCCCACCCTCTGCAGTTCATGAATGTTGCTTCCCCTTACCCCATCCCTGGGGCATGTATGTCTGGGAGCTGGCGGGGGACATGCCCCTCTCCCTGAGTCACGTACTTGTGGCGCAGCGTGCACCCCTCCGGACTTCAAGTCCGTTTGTGGATATCCATGTGGCCCTTTCAAGTTTGAGTACCCCTCTTCAACTGTTCAACCACCACCCTCCCCACCCCCTGGAGCAGCCACTACCGCAGAGAGTGAATATAAGTGGATCTGCATACAAATCACAGCATTTCCGGGTCATACTCTGCCAAATAATTTCACAAAAATCTATGTCTCACCTCCCTGATCTGTAAACCGCTCTGGGTTGCCAGATACTCAATGTTATCCTGCACAAAAGTCCATAAAAACCCACAGAAACACAAAAACCTGACTAAGTGTGAATATACAGTAGACACTAATCTTAAGATTACTGATTGAGTTTGGAAACATTCTCTAGTTCACGTGTTACTGAGACTGCAGACACATGTCAGCAGGTGACAGAGTTTGGCTGTTTAGTGGTGATTAAAATTATTTTTATCACGCTATAACATTATTTACAACGTGTCAACTTATTTAGGATAAAACATTAATTAAATATATCTGTAACATTTACTTTAGTCTAAAACATGTAAGAACGGCATTTAATTAAATTAAATTTCCTACCTGATTATTGAGTAAAATGTTTTTGTTGATTGTATTCTTTTTGTGATGATTTACATCTTTAATTAAAATTTAAATAAAAATGTGATTAATTGCTGCAAAAATCTTCCTCTATTTTCTGCTATTAATAACTAGAGATTTATAAGCAAATACATATATATGGCTTTAAGAAGGTTAATGAAATGTTGATTGCATAAACTGCTACGACATGTTCAAGACCCAGGTTTTGTTAAATGGCAGTATAGTGACTAGTTAACTTCTCAGTCTGGTCAGAACAAATCTCTGTTCCTCTAAACTGAGCTTATTGAAGAAGTTACCTGGAGGAACCCTATGTCTAATCACCTGAACTACCACTTCAGATACAAAAACACACAAAACTTCAGCTTTTAATAGTGGGAAGTGTTGAAAACACTCTCACACACAATTTCAAAATATCAGTTTTTAATAAGCATGTTACACACTTCTGTCGTATATCTAAGGATCCAATTAAAAATGTGATAACAGCCATGACCAAAATAAACTCCAGTCACCATTTTTTAATTATACTTAAATAAAACCTCATCCTGAGCCTAAATGTATCATTTTATCCAGATGTTTGTAAATTAAACTTTATTATTGAGCATGAATTGTGTTTTTGATTTTATACAGGTAAAGTGTTGGCACGTTGGTATAAATATATAAAACTGCTGATTGTTTGAATA
The DNA here is from genome assembly GCA_006937965.1 of Callopanchax toddi. Taxonomy (NCBI): domain Eukaryota; kingdom Metazoa; phylum Chordata; class Actinopteri; order Cyprinodontiformes; family Nothobranchiidae; genus Callopanchax; species Callopanchax toddi. The sequence goes on from SSNR01000182.1 coordinate 463,545, forward strand.
CATAATGAAACAATCTAAATAGATTAAAGTACGGCTGCACAATATATTGAAAATGTGTTGATTCTTCATTATCAACATGTACAGTATCAATGTTGCAAAGGCCCCCGAATGCCCACAGCAGGATCAAGAATGGTGTTGTGAGCATGGTGGAACATGTGGGTTGTCACACCTGATCATCACAATATGAGTCAGTAACACACTCAGTTAATACCACACGATTAATTTTAAGCACAGTATTTTACAAAAAACAATGTTTATTTTCTAAATATTTTTTTAAATTCATTTAAACAGTAATGTTTACGTTGTCAACATTTTCAGAATTTGACATCTCAATGAAAGCATCTAATAAAACACCTGTGCAGATAAGCTCAAGAATTCTCCTCCCCATACATAACACATCTTTTGCCTTTTAATTGTGTTGTGAGTCGTGGAAGAAAAAGCTTCAGCTTCAGTGTTAAAATCATACCTCTGATCTAACTACTCAGTCTGCAGTATATTTAAGTAATAACTGACTTATTCATGATGATTAAAGAAAACCAGAAGTTGAGTCGTTTCAGTTCATCTGAGCATTTATAAACATTTCCTTCTTTTCTCTCTCTGCTGCTCTCTCAGGGCGGGATCTTCACTCAGACTGAAGTTGTGTCAAAACCAAAGGGAAAGATTTTCGGACAGTCCTCCTTTGCCGACTTTGGTAAGGATGAGAAAGATTTAACCTTTTGATTTGGTTGTTTGACTGTGACAAAGTGAGAACGTCTGTTAAAATCTAAAATAACAAAATTGCAAAACAAGTGACACCACATTCAAGTTGGTGAAAGTAAACTTGTAATAATAGTTATTGATATTAAAATGATGTGGGTACATTTCTGTGTGTGTGTGTGTGTGTGTGTGTGTGTGTGTGTGTGTGTGTGTGTGTGTG
>SSNR01000182.1:465305-526169 GCA_006937965.1 Callopanchax toddi
TTTTTTTTTTTTTTTTTTTTTTTTTTGTATAATCTAAAACACATTATGAATGCAACATTTTAATAAACAAAACAAGTTAGTTTTCATATGTGGAAAAGGACAGGTATGGCTTTGTAAATTTGAAACATAAAAAGGGTCTTGTATGTTGACCTTTATTTTAAAAGCATCAAATTCCCTGGATTTATTGATTATTTTCTAGTTTCCTGAAACAAAATTTTCATCCATTATCAGCAACAAGAACAGGATCTGGGTCTGTCTGTCCTCAGTAATGCTGCTGGGTTTAGTTAAATTCTATGAATGGAGCTCACAAGTCTGCTTTTTATTAAATATTAGTGAGGGTTTATGCTTCTATTTATAGCTTTTTGAGAGCATCAGAAAACAGGACTTCATTTCAACTTGGACCATTTATAACTTAAATAAAAAATCTGCTGTATATTTTTAGGCTTCCCATTAGTAAAAAATCTGACCATAAATACAGTAGGTTTAATATGGACATCAGCGGCCTGCTGGAGGATTAATTCTACAACTGGCAGCTGAGAGCCAAACAAAATCAGTTGAAGGACCACACTTTGGACATATCAGCCCTAAACAAATGACCTCTATTTTCCCCAAAAAATATAGCGAGTCAAACTTTAAAAGGAAGAATTTATTTGGAATCAAATTTTTATTTGGTTGGTGTGACCTGATTTTATTGGTTTCACTTTCTGCTGCCTTTTTCTAGACACAGAATTACGCTGTTGTGATGCTTTTGTCCTTTCTTTCCCAGAAGTCACTATACAGTCAGTTTATTCGGCTCTGTGTTGTAGCAAAGCTTTTCAAAGCCATTTTCAAAACTTGTTCACCTTTATTTATTAGCAGTAGCAGCTAAATGTCTGTAGGGCAAACACTGAACAGCATCCACTCCTGGAGGGTTTTTTCTTTTCTTCAGATTTTAAATCTGCTGCTTCATGCTGACTTGGCATTTCCAATTCTCATCCTGAAAAAAGCAAAGTCAGATGGAAGAAGAGGCTTTTTCAGAGAAACAGTGGATTTTTTTTTCTTGCCAGATGATGAAAACCGAATCAATATGATACTGTCACTGCTCATCTGTATGAAGAATGTATTACTTTGTATTATGGGAGAGTATTGTCTAAAATATACTCAGAGTATCCCCACTTTATTCATTCTGCTGCATTTAATGACTATATCACAAGCATCAAGTTGAACTTGTCACAACGTTTTTACCATCTGCAGTTAATTCACTGGGAGTTTTTAGTTTCTCTCCCCCGCTTATCCACAAAACTCTCCTGCATTCATTAAAGTGTTTTGGTTTGAGGAGAAAAAGGCAAGCATGCAGACAACAAAAGAAGGTGAAGAAGATAAAGCAGGTTAACCTGCACTTAAAGATGGTTATTTAACCCTCGCACTGTCCTCACTTTTGGACCTGTGGAGTTTCCTAGTCTTTTGGGGTCAATTTGACCCCCTAAGACAGTGCGAGGGAACAGAAAAACAACTTGGTTCCTAATCAAAATACTGCACTGGACTCATCTGGGATGCCTGAAAATCATTAGAAATTGGATGCATAGTTAGAATGGTGCGTTCACTCTTCCCACTGATGCTTTTTATGCATTATATGGTTGAATCCAATATCTATAGGAATCTAGAGCCGATTTAAACATTTTTATAAATATTTTGTATCCTGAAATTTTCATCATAGGCATACCTATGGGTACATTTATTAAAATATATTTACCGTATAAGGAGGATTAATAACCCCTTGAGATGAGACATCTCATTTTCGAGGCGGTCCTCCATGACGACAAAAACAAGAAGAACAAATGAACGAGACAGCAGATCAAAGATAACAATCAAAAACGGCATTACAATACACAACCAACAACACGTACACACACCCATACACGTACACACACCCATACACGTACACACACCCACACACGTACACACACCCACACCCGTGCACACACACACACCCATGCACACACACACACCCGCACACACACCCGCACACACACACACACACACACACACACACACACACCACAAACCCCACAATAAACATGATAAAAAAAATTTAATTAATGAAAAATAATAATAATAATTATTATTATTATTATTAAAATAAAGAAAGAAAAATAAAGAAGTAAATTATTAAGTATTTACATGACCGGTGAAATAAAAGTAAAAGCAATTAGTAACATAGACAAATGTTCTGAAGATGTTCAATCAGAGCTCTTCGGAACATTGTAAATGAAGATATGGAACGGATGGATAGGGGAAGATTATTCCAGTCATACGGAGCCTTAAAACAAAAAGCATATTTCCCAACCTCTCGTTTAATTCTGGGAACAACAAAAAAGATCTGATCATTATGTCGCAGACTGCGAAGTGAAATACAGTATAACGCATTAAATGTAACAAGATAATGTGGGTAGTTAAAGTAAAAACTTTTGAAAATAAATTTAATCCAGTGAAACTGTCTCCTGGCAGAAGGTGTAAACCAGGATAGCTGTTCATATAGCGCACAGCGATGGGCTCTGAAGGGACAGCGAAGCACAAAACGACATATACTGTTGTAGGACACATCAATAGAATGCAGACAGGAAGCAGTAGTGTTCTGATAGATAATGTCAGCATAGTCTAATATAGGCAAAAGCAGCTGTGTGGCTATTCATTTTCTAACCAGAAGATTAAAACAGTTAACAGATTGATAAAGTATTTTAAGTTGAGAATTGAGTTGATGTGTAGTTGCTTGAATATGTGTTTTGAAGGATAGATCAGATTCCAGCCAAACTCCAAGGTATTTATAGGTCTCAGTTTGCTCCAGAGGGGAAGAGTCCAGAAAGCAAAGTTTGAGGTGTTTTTCAGCTATATCCGGATATTTCCTATGAAACGGTAAGGAGTAGGACTTTGTTTTATTAAGAAGAAGTTTATTGGCTGATAGCCACTGCTGAACTGAACTCAAGTCATGCTGTAGAGAATGATTTATATCGGCGATGGTTGGCTTGCTACAGTAAATAACTGTATCATCGGCATAAAGATGAATATTGCAGTCTGTGCAGCATAGAGGCATATCATTAACAAAAATAGAAAATAATAACAGTCCCAAAGAAGAACCTTGGGGGATACCCTTAGCAATGCCAGTAAATTCTGACTGAGCGCCCCTATACGACATACACTGGAGACGATGATGTAAATAAGAGTTGAGCCACAGTAGAGATGATCTCGAAAGGCCAATAACTTGCAGTTTATCCAGTAAGAGATAATGGTCAACTAAATCAAATGCATAGGTAAATGTCTGTGAAAGGTGCTTTATAAATATACTTTACTTACTTACTTACTTACCTTAACTATGAAAGACAAAATGAGAAGAAAAAAAATCCAGAAAATCACATTGTCTGATTTTTAAAGATTTTATTATTTATAAATTATAGTTGAAAAAGTTGTTGGTCAAAAACAAACAAGCAAGATTTATGGCTCTCACAGACCTGTAACTTCTTCTGTAACTTATATATCATTAAGCAGTTTCTTGATGAAAAAACAAAAAACAAACTCAAAATAAATCCTGAACTTGCCAGAAAAACAAAACTTTATTCCAGTCCAGGAAACAAATGGCTGAAGCACAGTCTTGTGGTTTTGTTAGAAATGAGAAATTAATAAAACAGTGCATTGAAATAACAAGCAGACAAACCCTATTTCACTGTGCACTTTGTATAAATGTTAAATGTTTGAAACATTCTAATGTCATGATGTTCTCTGTAATCCAGCTACTAGGTTTTATTTACATAGATAATTATTTCTTTGTGCCATTTTCTTGCTAATTTTGAACTTTGCAGTGTGATGTTGCTCATGCACATAAGCAAACACAGAAAACTTTAAAGTGATAAACATCCTTATTGGCAAGATTCATCTCTTAATCTCCTTGCAGCTAGGGGCACCCATCAAATATTTAGTGAACAAACTTCCTTTATTTGTAATAATCTGTGAGCCAGAGGGGAAATGACCCATTTGCTGTGTTTAAATGAGAACATGTGAATCTGTTTGCCACAGGAAAATCATTGCATAAGTTTGTGTGTTAATATCTTTGGGCAGCATTTCCTCTTTATCGTTTCTAATAAATTCCCGTCTTATCTTCACTAAAACTTTTTTCATTTCTTTAATCTTTTCCTCATCCTTTGCCTTCCTCCTGCAGCTTTAAAATGCCACATGAAAACGTTGCCCCTGTTAGCTCGGGATTAAAGCTTTTTAGGGTTGTGCTTCTAATAATCTGCAGTGAGAAGGACGCCTTGCAGGAATTAATATTTTTGTCTTTTTTGTTCTTTGTGTTTTGTCTTTCACTCATCTCCTCCTCCACTGTTATCTGTTTTTATTTGTCCTGATCAACATTATATTTTCCATTTAAAAGATTAAAACCTGGTTGTGCTAGTTTTCTTTCTCCTCCACTTGTCAAAATTCAAAAATCTTTTTTAATCATCATCACATGGTTCAGAATCATTTATGAAATAAGGTTCTGAGGTCCTGGTTTGGGAGCCAATAATTAGCAGTAACGTAAAATGGTACATGGCCATTATTTACTGTACAGTATATAACGCGAGTGTTCTACACTCCCCAAAGCACTTTACAACACATCAGTCATTCACCCATTCACACACTGGTGGTGACCAGCTACCTTGTGGCCTCAGCATCCCTGGGGTCACTCTGACAGACGCCATGCACTGGCACCTGCCAGGTTCCTCCAACCACCACCAGTAGGCAATTTGGGTGTCTTGCCCAAGGACACAACGACAAAGTAACCCAGCCGGAGCTGGGATCAAACCGGTGACCCTCCGGTTGCCAGACCAGCCACTCTACCAACTGAACTACACGCCGCTCTAGCTAAAATTAGTACAGTATGTATATGCAATCAACCAAGGAGGAAAATGTTTAAAAATATGAACAAACACTGTGAACACACAGCTGTTGTTGTCACACACACACACACACACACACACACACACACACACACACACACACACACACACACACACACACACACACCTGAGATTGTATCTTAAGTCTGAGACTTTGACTCAGGTGGACGGACGGATACTTTACTGATCCTCTGAGGGAGGATAAAGCTTATAACTCAGAATAATTTCAAATCAACTTTAAAACTTGATAATAAAGTAAAAATGTGTTAAGGAAGAGATAAAATAGTTGATATTTCCATGTATGAGAGGTGTTTAGAAACAACCGAATAAACAACATTAGCCATTTGCATATGTGTAGTTGTATTGAGATTTTCAGCCAGTGGGACTTCTTGATCAAGCAGAAACGTTGTACAGAGACATGTAAAATGGTATGAATGTTTTTCTTTATGACAGCAGAGGTGAATGATCCTCTGTCTTTGTTTGGTGTCCTGAAGGGACAATTTGTGATGAAGACCAGTTTGTTCAGTGACGTTCTGTCTAGGCGTGTTTTTTATATTGACAAAAATAAATGTCATAATAATTGTTTCCATTTTACAGAGAAGAAAAATATAACAATATTTTAATAACCTGAAAGATTTTTAAGCCTCATGTTCTACCTGTTCGTTCTATCATAGTATCATAAGTAAATGCTACAAGGACGTAGCTGCTGATGTGTGCTCATTTTGGCCCAAATGTCCCGCAATGGATTTAATACTCAACATTGCCTGCTGCCTCACTGTCAAAACAGGAATTTTGATATTATTGAAAACAATATATATTATACACCCCTACTTCTGTCTCTGTTATTCAAACATCTCCAGCCTCAGTCCAGTGATTTTTCTAGTCTTGATAATGACTTTTCAGTCTACTGGCACTGATGCTGTTAATGTCACTTGTTTTTTTTTAAATGATCAACAACGTAAAAGACATGTGTGTCAAATAAACAGACTATCTCTTTAAAGACACACTGTGTAACTTTTCCATATCTTTAAATCTTTTCCTTGAGCCAGTATATGCTAATATGACCCTTTACAGGGTTAATGAAAAGTCACTCGGCTCCATCTGCTGCTTGTATCCAAAATACCACGTTTGCAACTTGAGTCTCTGGTCCAGTGGCCCTGAAGTCTCACAAAGTCATGTGAGGGTTAGACTAACCCAATGTGGCTAGCTGTTATGCTAGTGCCATAGTGTTTTTAGCTCATGATTCCTGCATTTTTTCAATCTCTCCCTGCTTAAACACAGCTGATTTCTTCTAATGAGTGAAGAACTGCTCCAGTAGAAAGCAATGAAGGCTGAGGAGACATTTCAACAGTTAGATTTAGGTGTTTCTGAGCAAAGACAATGCTAATGTTTTTACAACAGTGATTTAAAACGGACACTAGGGGGTGCTAAAAACAAGCCAAAACTAAATAGTATGCCTTTAACTATCCTTTAATCAAGCTGCTTACCTTGACCTTCCTCTAGTTCCTCTCTTTATTCTTTACCTCCCAGCCCACAATGAGTTATTTGTCCTACTTTAACTTGGTCAATAATATCATTTAGTAACTGTTTTTGTTTGTGACCATCTTCAGCTTTTTAAAAAAGTCTTAATTGAATACTTGACTTTGGCTTTACTTAACAGTTGTGACTGAACGATGATGATTGAGCTGAACAAACCTAGAAAAGTGTGAGTGAGGAAAAATTTAAGGCGAAGATATATTAAACATTTCAAAAACAGCAAGAGATGAGATTAAAAGAAGATAAAATAAAGAACCACCAAGATGGATGGTCTGAGGAAGATGGGGAAAAAATGGCAGTAAAAAAAATAAGAGCAGAGGATAAAAGACAGAGTGGAGAGCTGCAGTGCATCTCTGTGTGATATGGAGTGGGAATTATTTCCATCACACCTCACACTGTCAATTCTCACTCCTCTTCTTCTACCTTCACTTTATCTTGTCTGGCTAGCACTGCACTTTCCTCAACAACAAAACCAACCAAATGTAGAAAAACGACTTTTTCTTTTCATGTTTAAAATCTAAAAAAGGATACATACTTATATTCATTATAACATATTACTATAACAATAATCCAGACATTCAATCTAAATTTTGTCTTTAGTTTTAATGTTTTATTAATTCTTTATTTGTATTCTGTGCTGCAGCTGTCTTCCTTTTCACAGCTAATTGTAGAAGTCGGTGTTATCTAGGAACTTAGGTGAATGGGTGATTGTCTTGTGTTATACAGCACTTTGGGGAGTATAGAACACTCAGAAAGTGCTCTACAGGACATTTACCATTTTAGGTGAGCTGCAGCAGCTTCAAACTGATAAACTTGTTCAAAAGTATAAAAACAGTTTAGTCTGAGTGATACATTTATTCATCACAGTCTTTACACCTACCCTCTGTTGTCTTGAAGCTGCTGTCAGAGTTTTACAAAATAAAAGAATGCATTATTTTGTACTTTGCCAAGTATATACACGCCCATAGGCCCTGGCTGCAGTTGTCATTCGTTTCACGCAGAAGAAAACAACAAACTTCTGTGCATCAGCAACATGACTGCAAATGGGTTCACCATCAAATAGAGACAGACTATCACACCAACAGCAGCAGACACAATATGCAACTGGCACCAAGATAACACCATGTAGATGCTGATATTTTTACAAGGCAACATTTACTCCAACAATACATATGCAGCAGCAACTACAACATGATGGACTACATCCTATATGCCAGTGGTGTCCAAATTCGGTCCTCATGGGCCAGTATCCAGCATGTTTTAGTTCCTTCCTTGATCCAACACACCTGAATCAATGGTTGAATCACCTGTTCTGTAGGTAATCAAGCTCTGATGGAGGTCTTTAATCAGCCACTAACTGAAAACAGGTGTGTTGAAGAAGCGAAACCTCTAAAACATGCTGGATAGTGGCCCTCCAGGATCAGGATTGGACACCACTTCTATATGCTATATAAGACAAAACACGAGTTCTGATCTACAGCTTAAAGGAGATGAGTAAGAATGGCCATCTCGGGTAGCGCCCATTATGCATGAAGTACACCACAAATTCACAACATCACTATGGCAATAACTTGCAGCCACTTCAATTTACATAGTGCAGCATGAGTTGATGTAACATTATTATTGATTCAGGGCTATATCACATGTTTTTGAGTCTTATGTGTGAGGCATTTATTTCATAGAAATAAGGACAACTGATTAATCCAAGGCAACCTGGCTTTGCTGTAGATCATACTACTTATGCTTTTTATTTATACCTATGCTCAGATATATGAAGGGACAATGTTTTGACGTTATTTTCAGTTACATTCCTTAACACATCACAGAAAGAACATACGAAGAAAACTAGAGATTCATGAGTAAACCATATGGTGATTGGAATGGTCAGCATTCAGTATGATCAGCTTAATCGCGGGGCGGCCATGGATCAAGGAGGAAGGATGGTTGTCAATGTCTACTGGTTAGAAAGCGAGAGGTTTGATCCCCAGGCTCAGCAGGTCATGTGTGGAAGTATTCAACACATGGCTTGTGTGACCTCAAAGTTTACCATCAGACACTGTACAAATGATACCCACTGCTCCTTAGAAATGGGTCAAATGCAGAGACATGATTTCCCCAAGAAGACAATAAAAGATAAATCATTATTATTATTGGTGGTGGTAGTAGTAGTAGTAGTAGTAGTAGTAGTAAATGTTGATATCCACAATCTAAATCGATCCAATGTTTTTGGAGGGTCTGTTTCTGAAGAAATCTGACTTTATTTTTAAATATGTACACTGTTTGATGCTGGCATAAATAGATCTTCCATATAGAAGTTTTTACCTTAAGAATAATTTTCAAGTTGGTCAGAAAAAAAAAAATTGTTCATTTTTGTTTGTGATAAGTCAGAAACAGCCAAAATCAATATCAGTAGGTCAGAGCTGTACAAGAAACAGAAATTTGTATCGACCCTGTAAACCAGAATAGGCGCAGCTCTAATAACCAAAAAGTCTAAAACATGTTTGACATACACTTGTTTTTTATGTTAGTTTATTGCACTAATTGCTTAATGTAGAATTAACTGATGTATTCATTCATTAATTTATTTTTTGGACAATGAAAATAAATTTTAGGCTGCATGGTGGCATAGTCGTTAGCGATGTTGCCTTGCAGCAAAAAGGTTTACCACCCGGCTGCGGCCTTTTTGCAGGGCGTTTGCATGTTCTCTGCATGCATACATGAGTTTTTATGGTACTCAGGTTTCCATTCTTGCAGACCAAAAGCATGCATGTTAGGTGTGAATGGCTGTCTGTCTAGTTTGTCTCTGGTGATCTGTAAAGAATGACCTCAACCTCTCACCCAGTGACTGCTGGAGATAGGCATGAGCTCCTTGCAACCCTTATAAGAATGTGTGGTCATAGAAGATGAACAAATAGGAAAAAAAAAAAAAAAACTCTCCTTCCCATCTCTGAACATTCACCAAAGAAATAATTATAGCATTCCCGGCTAAGATCGTGTTGGGTGAACTAACTGTGTACAGATGGTAGTTTACCATACAGAGTATTGTACAGTAAACAGTCCATCCAGGGAATTAAGTGTCTTTCTTTGAGTAGCAGACACTAATTAATCTTGAACCATTGCTACACCTCTGGATGGGCATGGGGACACTCATGCATTGCATAAGGGAATCCGTCCATACACAGTGTTTGTGTGTCTGTCTCCAGCACTACACTCTTAATAAATGCACAGCATATGCCAGACAAAACATGACCATCTGTCTTATCACTGAGGTAATTGCATTTTTCAAAGTGACAGCGGCCAATGCATAATTCATCATTAGGTAAAGCACAGCAAAGTCCCACTACCGTGTGTGTCACCAGGCATCAGTGCAGGTAGAGAGCCAGGCGGCTGCTCCGTGACCGGCACCGTGCTCTGAAACGATGTTCTTGGAAACGGCGAGATTGGAGCATGTGTGGAAGTGATATTTAAAATCTGAAAGGCTGTTGTCATGCTGTGTGTGAGGGAGTGTGTGTGTTTGCAGGTAAGTCAGCATGTTAACAGCCTAGTTCTCTCTGCTCTCCCCTCAGGCGTTCTTTTTCCACTCATCTTATTATATCATGTTACATTGAAACTCTCCCCCTCTTTTCTGTCTGCTTCACTCTCCCCTCAGCCACTTTTCACTATTTTTTTCCTGCATTTCTTTTTTTATATATAATTTTAGTGGCTGTCTTGTCCTGTCTTGTTAACCAGCTGGCACTGTTTTCTTACTCTCTGCTTCTTTTGTTTACTATTTTTTGTCACTTTCCCTCAATCGCACATTCCTGGAGAAATAAATGTACCTTTTAAAACAGAAGCAGTGAAGATCTGCTCTTCTCGTTGAGATCAAAGCAGGTTTCCTAAGCATCATCACTTAGTGGGATACATGTACATTTGTGGAAAAAGACATCCCTCTAGACTTTTTAATGAAGGGAAAGTATGGCAGTGGGAGTAATAGATTGATCTAATCAAGCATCATTTTGGAATAGCTTTGCATTTCCAGATCTATTCGTTCTAAAGCAAAAGTCTCCTGGGTTTACAGTTCCCAATTTTAGATGTTGATTTGCATACTTTAATATACAATTTGATGCAAATAGCAAAAACATCTGATGCAAATGTGTCCTTCACTGAGGGAAATAATTTAGAGTACTTCCTTCTTCCAAAATCTGCTGTGGAGTAATTATTTATAAATGATAATTTTGGGTGTGAGAACCCAAGTTCTCTACACACTAATTAGCACTCTTAAAACACCACAATTAAAATTTCCCAGAAATATTATTATTAAGAAATGGAGATTCCCATCATGGATGTTCAGTCAACAAATCTGCGGCAACTGTTTGGTGAGAATTCAGATAATTAGACACTGACTTCATTTTTAGATCCTGAGTTTTATTAGTCCTTTGTACATTGTCAGGAGTCCAATCACAGTAATGTTGAGGAAACATGGTGCAGCATCCCACCAAGTGTGGTTTCATTATATCTGGTGTATTGTAAATGTGATATTTTTTATTTTACAGTCTCTTTGTGTCCCGTTCTTGTCACTTGATTTCAGTCTCCACTGTTGTTTTCTTTACCTATATTTCTTTTTTTCTCATTTTCTTTTAGACCTCTCATATCCTCACAGTCTTCTCCATTTTAACCCATAGCTACAGCTTTCCTTCATGACTCTCAGACTGTCTCCTCTACACCACGATTTGCCAGTGGGAGGGAGAAAGGAAAAGCTGGAGGGAAGGAGAAAATAAGGGTGGGATAATAAAAGGAAAAGAAGGAAACCTTAACACTCAGAGAAATGGATGGAGGGAAAGAAAATGAAAGACAATGAGGTGAACTGCTGGAGGAAAAGGAGAAACTGAAGAGAGGAGGGCAAAAGAGGACGAGTGAAGGAGAACATAAGAACACCAGAAAGAAAGATCTCAGTGGATCGGAGGGAAGGAAGATATTCATGGGGAAGATGGCAGCTGGGATAAAGGGAGGGCCATCAGTGGTGTGTGTGTGCGTGCGTGCGTGCGTGTGTGATCAGAAACAGATGAGAGATAACCTCTGTTGGACTAAATTAATACTCATTGTGTCTGTAGCTATGTCTGCCTTATTCCAGTGTTACACATCTCTGCCCCTCCCCCTCCATGAACCACGTGCACCCATGTTCTACATTAAACACTGTTTGCTCAAACATTAATGTGACTCATTAGAAAGCTCACACACATTTAAATAATTTGCCTTGAAGGACGAAAGGAAAAGCTGCTTTGTCAACAACATATGTAGATATTTACAGCACTACTGTATTTCCTTTAAACGTGACCTGAATATTAGAGTTTAGAGAAGCATTGCTTAACTGAGTGAGAAACAGGTAAAAATAAGTCTATATATCCACCACCACATTAACTATTCGACCTCTTTCGTCTCGTCTCGTCTCGTCTTCTTCCGCTTATCCGGGTCCGGGTCGCGGGGGCAGCATCCCAATTAGGGAGCTCCAGACGGTCTTCTCCCCAGCCACTTCTACCAGCTCCTCCGGCAGGATCCCAAGGCGCTCCAGGGCCAAACCAGAGATATATTTTCTCCAGCGTGTCCTGGGTCGACCCGGGGGCCTCCTGCCGGCAGGACATGCCTGAAACACCTCCCTGGGGAGGCGTCCAGGGGGCATCCTAACAAGATGCCTGAACCACCTCAGCTGGCTCCTTTCGACATGGAGGAGCAGCGGTTCTACTCCGAGTCTCTCCCGGATGTTCGAGCTCCTCACCCTATCCCTAAGGCTGAGCCCGGCCACCCTGCGAAGAAAACTCATTTCGGCCGCTTGTATCCGCGATCTCGTTCTTTCGGTCATTACCCAAAGCTCATGACCATAGGTGAGGATTGGGAGGTAGATCGACCGGTAAATCGAGAGCCTTGCTTTCCGGCTCAGCTCCTTCTTCACCACAACAGACCGGTTCAGCGTCCGCATCACTGCAGACGCTGCCCCAATCCGCCTGTCGATCTCCCGCTCCCTCCTTCCCTCACTCTTGAACAAGACCCTGAGATAATTAAACTCCTCCACTTGAGGCAGGACCTCTCTCCCGACCTGGAGTTGGCAAGCCACCCTTTTCCGACCAAGAACCATGGCCTCAGACTTGGAGGTGCTGATCCTCATCCCAGCCGCTTCACACTCGGCTGCGAACCTCCCCAGCAAGAGCTGTAGGTCAGAGCCTGATGAAGCTAGGAGGACCACATCATCTACAAAAAGCAGAGACGAGATTCTCCTGTCACCAAACTCAACACCCTCCACACCACGGCTGCACCTAGAAATCCTGTCCATAAAGGTTATGAACAGGACCGGTGACAAAGGGCAGCCCTGGCGGAGTCCAACCCTCACTGGGAACAGGTCCGACTTACTGCCAGCTATGCGAACCAAACTCACACTCCTCTGGTACAGGGACTGAATGGCCCTTAACAAAAGACCATCCACCCCGTACTCCTGGAGCGTCCCCCACAGGGTGTCCCTGGGGACACGGTCATAAGCCTTCTCCAAATCCACAAAACACATGTGGATTGGTTGGGCAAACTCCCATGACCCCTCCATCACCCTAGCGAGGGTAAAGAGCTGGTCCACAGTTCCACGACCAGGACGAAAACCACATTGCTCCTCTTCTATCTGAGGTTAAACTATCGACCGGACCCTCCTCTCCAGTACCCTGGAGTAGACCTTTCCAGGGAGGCTGAGGAGCGTGATCCCCCTATAGTTGGAACACACCCTCTGGTCCCCCTTCTTAAAAATGGGAACCACCACCCCGGTCTGCCACTCAACAGGAACTGCCCCCGATGACCACGCAATGTTGCAGAGACGTGTCAACCACGACAGTCCTACAACATCCATAGCCTTGAGATACCCAGGTCGGATCTCATCCACCCCCGGGGCTCCGCCACTGCGTAGTTTTTTGACTACCTCAGCGACTTCTGCCCCAGAGATTGGACAGTCCGTCCCCAGGTCTCCCAGCTCTGGTTCCTCATAGGAATGCGTGTCGGTGGTATTGAGGAGCTCCTCAAAGTATTCCTTCCACCGCCCGACTATAGCCCCAGTTGACGTCAGCAGCTCCCCGTCCCCACTGTAAACAGTGTGAGCGAGTTGCCGCCTTCCTCCCCTGAGGCGCCGGATGGTTTGCCAGAACCTTTTTGGAGCCGACCGATAGTCTTTCTCCATGGTCTCACCAAACTCCTCCTACGCCCGAGATTTTGCCTCGGAAACTGCCACTGCTGCAGTCCGCTTGGCCCTCCGATACCTATCTGCTGCCTCTGGAGACCCACAGACCAGCCACGCCCTGTAGGCCTCCTTCTTCAGTCTGACGGCTCCCCTAACCTCTGGTGACCACCAGCGGGTACGGGGGTTACCGCCACGATTGGCACCGGCAACCTTGCGACCACAGCTAGCAGCCGCCGCCTCAACAATCGCAGAGCGGAACAAGGCCCATTCGGACTCAATGTCCCCCACTGCTCTCGGGACGCGGTCGAAGCTCTGCCGGAGGTGGGAGTTGAAGACCATCTTGACAGGCTCTTCTGCCAGGCGTTCCCAGCAGACCCTCACTATACGTTTGGGTCTACCAGGTCTGCGTAGCATCTTCCCCTGCCATCTGATCCAACTTACCACCAGGTGGTGATCAGTTGACAGCTCCGCTCCTCTCTTCACCCGAGTGTCCAAAACATACGGTCTCAGGTCAGATGATACAACTATAAAGTCAATCATCGACCTGTAACCTAGGCTGCCCTGGTACCAGGTGTACCGGTGGGCATCCTTATGTTTGAACATGGTGTTTGTTATGGCCAAACTGCGGCTTGCACAGAAGTCCAAAAACAGAACACCACTCGAGTTCAGATTGGGCGGGCCGTTCCTCCCAATCACGCCCCTCCAGGTCACGCTGTCATTGCCCACGTGAGCATTGAAGTCTCCCAGCAGGACTATGGAGTCCCCAGTAGGAGCGCTATCCAGCACTCGTCCCAGGGACTCCAAAAAGGGTGGGTACTCTGAGCTGCTATTTGGTGCATAAGCACAAACAACAGTCAGGAC
Source organism: Callopanchax toddi (assembly GCA_006937965.1). NCBI lineage: Eukaryota > Metazoa > Chordata > Actinopteri > Cyprinodontiformes > Nothobranchiidae > Callopanchax > Callopanchax toddi. The sequence continues at coordinate 479,796 of SSNR01000182.1, forward strand.
CCGTTCCCCAACCCGAAGGCGCAGGGAAGCTGCCCTTTCATCCCCCGGAGAAAACCCCAACATACAGGCAGAGAGTCTTGGGGCTAACAGAAAGCCCACCCCAGCCCTCCGCCTCTCACCCGGATCAACTCCAGCAAAGAAAAGTGTCCAACCCCTCTCAAGGACTCGGGTTCCAGAGCCAACACTATGTGTCGAGGTGAGCCCGACTATATCTAGCCGGTATCGCTCAGCCTCTTCCACAAGCTCCAGCTCCTTCCCCGCCAGAGAGGTGACGTTCCATGTCCCAATAGCCAGTTTTTGTGTCCGGGGATCGGACCGCCAAAGCTCCCGCCTTGGTCTGCCATCCGATCCACATTGCACCGGACCCTTCATGTTCCTCCTGCAGGTGGTGGGCCCACAGGTGGATGAGCCCATGTATCCAGTTCGGGTTGGGCCCGGCCGGGCCCCATGGGCGAAAGCCCGGCCACCAGGCGCTCGCTCACGGGCCCCAACCCCAGGCCTGGCTCCAGGGTGGGACCCCGGTAACCCTCCGGGCCGGGTACACTGGCTCGATGATTGTACTTGCATGAAGAGTCTTTTGAACCGTTCTTTGTCTCACCCCTCACCTAGGACCAATTTGCCATGGGTGACCCTACCAGGGGCACAAGTGCCCCAGACAACATAGCTCCTAGGATCATTAGGGCACTCAAACTCCTCCACCACGATAAGGTGACGGTTCACGGAGGAGTATTCGACCTCTTTCTTTCAATTTTTTTTTGTTACTTGTGTTTTTCCCCTTTTTTTGTTAATATCAGAAATCATAATTTAGATTTGCATGTTTTTTAAATAAAATACAAGAGTACTTAAAATATGTGTTCTTTAAATGTAGACTTGTTAGTTTTTGCAGCTTTTAATTATCAGTCTTTTTTTTCCATCTTCCGTTTCTCTAGCTCAGTTGCCCCTGACAGCCACATTCACTTTCTCCTCCTTCCCATCTTTGCACTGCCATTCATCATCAGAGTCATCATCATCATTCGGTTTTCCCCTTCCACACGGCACAACATCTGTTGGGGAGTGTTGCTCCTACCATGTCGAAACAGATTTGGATTTACCCTTTAAGGAAGTGCCTTTTACTCTCAATATGTTGAAAGATATTTATTAAATTCATGTATAATCTTGAACATCGGTGCTGAAGAAAAGCTGTTATTTTCCCATTTTACTTGGTTGAAATAATTTAACTGAAAAGACTTACTGAATTAAGGTGCAAAAAAGGCAGTTCTAGTCAAAGGTTTTGTTTTTATTGCTTGTATTTGTGCCTTAGCCGAAGAGCAACAAAACGCTTTTGCAAGCAAAATTAAAGTCCTATAACCCTTGTACGAATGCCTTGTCCCATCTGTGCCTCATGTCAGGAGATCACCCTAGAAATGATTTGTAGCCTAGCCACGCCTCGCCTCGCCTTTCTCCGCGTATCTGGTCTGGGTCGTGGGGGCAGCATCCCAACTAGGGAGTCCCAGACTGTCCTCTCCCCAGCCACCTCCACCAGCTCCTCTGGCAGGACCCCAAGGAGTTCCCAGGCCAGGTTGAAGATGTATTTTCTTCAACGTGTCCTGGGTCGACCCAGGGGCCTCATGCCAGCAGGACATGCCCGAAACACCTCCCCAGGGAGGGCATCCAGGTTGCATCCTAACCAGATGCCCAACCCACCTTAACCAGATGCCCGAATCACCTCAACTGGCTCCTCTCGATATGGAGGAGCAGCAGCTCTACTCGAGTCTCTCCCGAATGTCCGAGCTCCTCACCCTATCGCTAAGGCTGAGCCCAGCCACCCTATGGAGAAAACTCATTTCGGCTGCTTGTATCCGCAATCTCGTTCTTTCGATCATTACCCAAAGCTCATGACCATTAGTGCTGGGTATTTTGGCCAATTTCCCAAATCGATTCGATTTCGATTCGTAAGGCTCGGAATCGATTAATCACGATTCAATTCGATTCGATTCAATTCAATTCATTGCAGTTTGGTCTTAAATAATTAAAAAGGCTCAACTGTGTTCCAAAATAGAAATAGACTTTATTTTCACCTTGAACAACAGGTTTGAAGTGCAAACTTTTAATTTGGGCAGTTTAAACTTTGACTGTACCCATGAATTAACCAAATGGCTATAAAACTGTAAACGGAACTGTCAAGTTTCAGTCAAGGGGAAAAATCGATCTCAGGCCTAATGAATCAATTCTGAAAAATGTATATGAAATCGATTCAGAATCGATTAAATTGATTTTTTTTTTTTTTACCCAGCCCTAATGACCATAGGTGAGGATTGGGAGGTAGATCGACCAGTGAGAGAGAGCCTTGCTTTCCGGCTCAGCTCCTTCTTCAACACAACAGACCAGTTCAGCGTCCGCATCACTGCAGACGCTGCCCCAATCCGCCTGTCGATCTCCCGCTCCCTCCTTCCCTCACTCTTGAACAAGACCCTGAGATAATTAAACTCCTCCACTTGATGTAGGACCTCTCTCCTGACCTGGAGTTGGCAAGCCACCTTTTTCCGGTTGAGAACCATGGCCTCAGACTTGGAGGTGCTGATCCTCATCCCATCCGCTTCACAGTCGGCTGCGAACCTCCCCAGCAAGAGCTGTAGGTCAGAGCCTGATGATGCTAGGAGGACCACATCATCTGCAAAAAGCGGGAATGATATCCTCCTGCCACCAAACTCAACACCCTCCACACCACGGCTGTGCCTAGAAATCCTGTCCATAAATGTTATGAACAGGACCGGTGACAAAGGGCAGCCCTGGCGGAGTCCAACCCTCACTGGGAACAGGTCCGACTTACTGCCGGCTATGCGGACCAAACTCATGCTCCTCTGGTACAGGGACTGAATGGCCCTTAACAAAAGACCATCCACCCCGTATTCCTGGAACACCCCCCACAGGGTGCGCCTGGGGACACCGTCATAAGTCTTCTCCAAATTCACAAAACACATGTGGATTGGTTGGGCAAACTCCCATGACCCCTCCATCACCCTAGTGAGGGTAAAGAGCTGAACCACAGTTCCACAGTTGATTTGTAGCCATTTTGATCAAATCTTCAAAAAAAAGTATATGCAGGATCTCACAATTTCACAAAATCTTGTGAGATTAGTTAAGATTTTGAGCATGCATCAAATATTATTAAATCAAATTGTAGCTGTAATAAATTTGACTGAGCTACAGCCAGTTCTGTATTTATAAGGTTCATTAGTTGTGGCGGCCATCTTTAATGAGACTGACTCCAAAGGTTTAGGTGTGATTGTCACTTCCATTAAAAGTTCCACTAATATCCATCCAGTGATTTATGAGATATTTTGCTAACATTACAAACACACCCAGACATGCAAAAACATCATCACATGCCTTTGGTCTTCTGGCGACGGGTGATAACAAAGCTCCACATGGAAACAATACTCCCAGCTGACAGTGACTAATGCTCCTGACATGCAGGAAAAGTGGTTTAGAAGTAATTTTAAGAAACACAACAACGGGTTGTGTAAACTTGGCCTCTGAATTCTCCAGATATCAAACCAGTAGAGGATTAGTTTGATGTGCTGAACAAACAGGTCTGATCCATGAGGTCTTCACCTCTCAGCACAGTGTGTTCCAGATTAATAAGAATAAAAATCACCTTTATTATCTCTTAGAAGGAAAATTCACAGTGTTGCATCACCAAATCATAAACTATAAAAGTCAATTTAAAAAATAAAACTTTATAAAAATTGGAAAATGTACAGGGACCATCATCGCTCTGAGAGGAACCAGAATGAAGCTTACAACATAATAAACATCTAAGAACAGAAAATATTGCTCTTGAGGAAAATAGAAGCTGCATATGAGCAGTATTGCGTGTAATATTTACAATGGAAACATTACCAGAAACCATTTAACAAATCAGAAACGGCTGTATTATGTGGTTTGTTTTGATGAAATGATCTGTTATAACATCTAAGGTGCAGATTGTTCTGTGTTTGTAATAAAATAACATTAGTCAGGTAGTCATAATGCTGTGGCTGATCAGTGTATTTAAATGTTAGAGCCAATATTATCAATTCTCACTGCTATAAAGGTTGTTGTAGTCTTGTTGGGGAATTAGGAATTCACTAACAACTTATTTAGTTAATTGTGAGTAAATCCTGATAGTTTCAAAATAATTTTTAGGGGGGTCAGTTCCAGGGTTATATAAATCTTCCCAGCAGCTTTAAAACCCCTTATGTTAATTTCTTCTTTGTATCTGACTTAAATACAAGAGAAAAAAATCAAACCTAACTTCTATATCATGAAGGTGTGTGGTATAGTGATTTACATGTATAGAGAGTGATAAGAATCACTAAATAAGGAGCTGTTTTACTTTCTAAAGCTGAACATGGCCCACTGAAGTGTGCCTGGTTTGATGAGCTTTTTTAGGACACACACATTAAACAAAGCCTGTAAGGTAATATTCTAAGAATAATAAATGCTATTGAAATAACTGTCTAAGAAAACTGAAAACGGCTTGGATCAAGTCAAGTGTCGTCATTAAAAGACATCAAAAAGACAAGTGCAGCTTGGGTTGGTGTTTGCCTGTGAAAATCAAACAGGGTTTTTGTGATCAAATTCACACATGAATACAACAACAGCTGCCAGAAATGGTGCTGCTCTCAGGGCCGACTGCAGAACAAATTAGAGGTTTTGAGATGGAGTGAAGATATTAAAATAGAACCGTTTTAGAAAACAAAGCATGATGCATCTTTGGGTTCTATCCAACATTGTTGTTTCTTGATCTAACGCTCTGTGTTTCTGTGTGGCAGACGGTGATGGCTATCAGGACCACCTCCTCCCTGTGTGTTCAGATGAAGCCTGTGAAGGGAGTACCATCTTCCTGGCCAAGCCGGGCTCAGAACCGGTACAGAAACAATCACTTCTTTTTATTCTACTCAAATATCTGATGCTCACCCACATATCTGTGTAAGAATACTAATATTTATAACTAGCTTATATTTCAATTTCATAAAATCCAATCCAACTTTATTCATACTGGCAACACAGGACTGAAGTAGTGTACAGTAAAATAAGCTACTAACAATAAACAACAGCTTTAAACAACATGAAATGCACCAGTAAAATAAAATTATGTATATTCTTCATATCTACTGAGATTTTCTTAACCAGTCAGTGGGATTTACACATGCACATGTTTGGAATGGGAAGGACAGGATGGAATAGACACATTATTTAGATTCAACTGGTGTCAAACTAGTAAAATTGAGTATTTAAGATTAAAAAAAAACTTAAATAAATTTGTATTTACTGTGGCCAGCCTTTGCTTTCATAAACTAAAGAGTTTCACTAAACTGATGTTGTACTGAATAGTTTTTAAATTCATTCGCTATGAATTAATGTTTCAGTTCTTTTCTAGATCCACTTTGTACAAGTTGCTTACACAGACTCTGACCTGAGTCTGGGTAGGATGTATTAAGCTATGGCTTCTTTTTGCTCCTTTTCAAACTGAATATTGACCATTTTAGTTTCATGCTTAATTTTTATTCCTGATTTTAATTGTTTAGTTTTTGGACTTTTTTTTTCACTTGTCCGAAATAAGGATTTCATTTTACACCTTATTCCACTTTCTTCCTCTCAGTGTTCAGTAGTTTGTTTTTGTTTGTCTTCTTTTTCATACTTTTGTGACCAGTTATCCCTTTAACTTCCACACTAAGAACAAAGCAATGAAAAATGTTTTTTTTGTTTGGTAAACATTCAGACATGGTGGTGGTAGTGTGATGGTCTGAGGCTGCTTTGCTGCTTCAGGACATCAATATTTGCTGTAATTGTTGAAACCATGAATTCTGCTGACCTCCAGAAAATCCCGAAACCTAATGACTGAATTTTGACATTAAACAGGTAGAAAACCCTCTTTTGTCTGTGAAGCAGTGTGGGACCGATTTCCTCCACAGGGATGTCAGACACTTATTACCAGTTTTCAAGTTTAGGGGTCGACTCCTTTTTCCACATTGGATCGCTTTTTCTCTTCATAAAGCTGCGTTTAGTATTAACTCTTTGTCTGATGGTAATTTGTTTTTTGATCTGAAACATTTAAGTGTGACAAAAAAAAATCATACATCATCTGTACTGTAAGGAAAGAAACAGACTTTTTCCACAGCACTGTAGTCCTAATGAATGTAGTCAACGGGTCTCATATTTACAGCCCAACAATCCCTCTGACCTTTTCACCAACAGTTTTCTGTGGCTGTTTAAAATAAAATGCTACTCTGTGTTTGCTTGAGTAGAATACAGCTAGTTTGTGTTGTTTTACCATCTGAGCAGTGCTGTTTGAAGTTCACATCAGCAGCCATTCCTCTGCAAAGCAGCACACTGTTCTCCTATGAAGTACAATGGCTGTCTATTTCAGGAAGCATTAGCCATTTGGCTCCCTACAGGAGGCTTTTTCTGATTGGAAGACATTGTGGCAGATCCAGCTCTTGTCACTTTGTTTGTGATGTGACAGATATGCACACACAGACACACAGTTTCATCAAATTAATGTCCATGAACAGAATTTAATCTGGTGCATATGCATGGACACATACACACACACTCACACACTCACACACACACACACACACACACACACACACACACACACACACTGATCATCTCTGTAAACATTTTGTGTGATTTTTTTTTTTCCATTTCTGTTCAGTTGGCTGATACCTAACCTTCTTGTTCATCCTTCCTCTGTCATAAAAACTCTCATCCATGTTTTTCCCCGGTCCAGCACAGAAATATTACAGGCTTATCTGCATGTCTGCGCCCCCACCCCCCAACACACACACACACACGTGCAAATTAAAGACACACAGATGTGCACTCTCTGTGGACGTGCCTTCTGTTTTGCCTGTCAGCAAGAAGCCTGAATGATTGAAGGAACAAGTGAAAGGAGGAGAGGAGGACTTTCAGCACTGATGGATGAAGTAAACACATGTTGTTGTATTTTTTTTGTTCCTGTGTTTGAGAGACAGTCATTACTGTCAAACAAAGAGGCAAGACAAAGACGGGAGAGTGGGTGGAGTGGAGAGGAAACCAGGTTTTTTTTTACGGTTGTATCCCAACATTCATACCACTGAGAATTTACATACTTAATGTTGCATTTAAAAGGAAAAAGGAAAACTGGAGCAAACATTTGTTAAAATAGACTTCTTTTTCCATATTAATGCACTGCTACTTTATTTCTTCATGAGCTGATATGTTGAAAAATGCAACTATAAAAGCAAAAGACCTTTTTCTTTCTTGGTTTAACTTTAACTCATTCATTTAACACAAAATATTTTGCAACACAGATGAAAAATGCATCTGGTTTTATAAACTCTGACTCAGTCCTCAACCACAGGCTGTTTAAAATAGCTGAAGGTGTGAAAATAAAGCTAAGTGATGCTGCAAAGCAAGAGGCTATAAAATAAATATATTCTGTACAAAACTACTTTTACAGTTGGAAGTTACTAAAAGATTTTTGCAATCAAGGTCTAGATGGATGCTCAAAGCAAACGTATGAGTTTTATAGTACAGAGCTGATTCTCAGGCAGCACTAACGCAGTAATCTGAAGAAAACCTTATGATCTGACAATATCAGGAAAAGCCAGAGGCATCTTTATAAGAACTGAAATATAAACCAATGAAGTTGTAAATCAGCTCTTATTACTGTAGTTACTAATCAGTGATTTTAAAAGGAAGATCAGTGCACACCGTTCTGCTGTGAGAGCATTTACTGTATATTTGAAATGTGATAGAAACAAGGTGTTTCAGTAAACATCAGTGAAAATTCAGCTCACCAATTTAGCATAGAGGATTTTTTCATCAACAACAATCATGATCCAGAGCTGAAGCTGTTTGGTTTTCCTTCATGTTCCTGTGATTTGAACAGATCTTAAACATGAAGGATGGGGTAAACGATCACAGACTAAATATATTAAAAATGAGCAGCTAAAAAGAGCTTACCAAATATTTCTTCAGACTACCAGCTGACTAAAAAAAAAAGTAAAAAATTAGCTAATTTTAATATCTGTTCACATTTACTTTATCATGTAAACAAATGTTTGGATTTCCACATTAGGGCATACTTATAAATATTTGTTTTGTGAAGTCCTAATGTTGTTGTTTTATGCTGACAATAACACAATTTTTCATTGTTGTCATGAGAATGATGACTAGTCACATAGTGTGTGTGTGTGTGTGTGTGTGTGTGTGTGTGTGTGTGTGTGTGTGTGTGTGTGTGTGTGTGTGTGTGTGTGTGTGTGTGTGTGTGTGTGTGTGTGTGTGTGTGTGTGTGTGTTTGGCTATTTCTAGTCTGTATACAAAGCATATCTTCATACACTGCCATTGAGCCAACATAACAAATATTTATGAGCAGCTAAAACATAAAAATAAAAAAGACAAAATACTAACATTTGCATAAAACTAGATTTACAATCAACAAACAAGGCAAAAAAAAGTTGTTCTGGTGCAAAATCAGAAATACAAAAAAAAACTTTATGGGACAACAGTTTCACTAAACAGCAGGAATGGCAGCAGAAGAAGAGTTGTACTCTGAGAAGTACTGTGTAGGAGGTTCACTTTTCATGTACACATATAGCTATACCTTATTTTGGTTTTCTGGGGGATAAATGGCTAATGAAATTGATCTGCAGTGCTTGTAGACTTTCCATCTAATAGTCAAATGCATCAAATTTTATTGGTATAAAATGTAATAATCTGATTTACGTCTACACTTTTTCCACAAACTATGATGTGCAGATCTCTACCAATCCAGTTCATCATTACAATGGTTTCCCATTCATAAACAAAAGCTACCAGTAAAAACCTGTATGTTTTCAGTATCTGATTCTGGATTACTTATGAAACAAATCGAGGCAAGGTAACTGTAATAAACCAAGAAAACACACCACTGGTAAACTAAAAGAAGTGATGTGAAAGAAAATACAAGAGATATACATTTAGGAAAGGAGGAGAGATTAATGAGTTACTAGATGGAAAAAGGTGAAAGACCTCTTTGTGTTATTCCCTCATTACCTCACAGAGGGAACTCTCCAATCACAGGCGGACTAAGCAGAAAGATGGAATAACAAGAAAAAAAAAGTTTCTACTGTATATATGGGCCATTACCTGATGAAATGTTTTTAAGTTTGCATGGTAACCCTGCTGAGAAGAAACAAGTGTGTGTCCACAGTTTGTCTCCAAACAGCTTCTGATTTGTTTCACAGCTCAGTCTCCATATTTGCAGCTACAGGTCTTTGGTTCACAGTATTAGAGGAGTCTGCAGGGGGCTTCCAACAGACTCCCTGCTTCAGTATTTGTCTTTGTAGACACTGATGCCATTTTTAACCACTGGGCTTTCCTTTTTATCTATCAAACTTTGTAACACAATGGGATAGGACTGCAGACAGCAGTGTAATTCGGTGTTGCAACTCTATCAAATTGTGGCTCGTGGACAGGGTGCTTTTTTTTCTTCAAAAGTCATTCAAAGTGACAGAAATAAATAATAAACAGGCAGTTTCCAGAGCACAGCATGTTTTTGAGTTTTACAGTACAAGTCTGACTATTTCTAATTGACTAAAATAAATAATAGTCTTTTTTTTTTAACTAATACTAATTCTCATATTGGGTTTGTGTCTAAAGGCCATTAAAGCGGCTCTCTGGAGCATTTTTCTATGTATCAAAGTTTTCTAAATGTTTTAAATAATATTTCAGGTCTAAACTATGATCTATGGGTTGAGTTCCACAACATCTGTCATTCTGATGAAGACCCTCCTTCCTCCTAGAGCCCCCTTTCCAATATTTCTTGCCTTCGACATTTTACAGCCAATGAAATTCAAATTTCTGCATTCTCTCAACATGCACGCGCATCAACCAAACCTGTACCAGTAGGGGGCGCTATCATACAGGACGCTCCGTGTGTTTCTCTGCCGTCTCAGCCGTTCACTGAGGACTCACAGCTCATTTCTACTAAAAACCTACCCATTCTCCAGCTAAAAATGGATTTATTTTTATTTTTAAACCTTTCACCTCACAGAATGGCAAGGCTTGACAGGATTATGCGTTTATTTTGGTCAGAAAGTTCATCCAGGGCCGAGTCAAGTTCAGCTTCAGAGTCCAGCAGCAGCTCGGTGCTAACAGAGCTAATATCAGAAGCAGCAGGGACAGAGAGGGCTCATCAGACCCTCGTAGTGTTGTTGGAATAAGATTGTGAACTGTGAGTGATTAAACCCTACACATTGAGCGGTACAGTTCATGTCCGAAGTATATGCGCCGTGTGAACGCGCGCACACACGACCGGACGCGCGTGTCGAGATGTTTTGAGGAGGAGCCTTTGGACGCTAGATTCAAAAACTGCTCTCCAGATGAAATCCTCCGGAGTGCTGCTTTAAACGAACGCTGAACTGTTTATTTTTAAACATGGCTGATATCTTTAAATGCCTTTATGCCTTTCTCACAGTGAAGCTGTGAGTGGACAGCAGTGGTTACGGCTGTCTGTTTGGATCCTTAGTGGAGCCCACAAGGTTTTCTCACACTCTTTACCTACCATCAATAAGCAATTGACCCTAAGCAGCAAATGTTTGGCCACAGGCCACATCCCCCTTGCTCCGTGTCAAAGGAACCTACAAAGAAGTGATGAGCCTCGGCATGTCTTTGCTGTTCTTTCGTGCTATCCAGCACGAAACTAGCTAGCTGAAAGGTGTTTGTCTTTTTGGGACTCTGGTATTTTTTCCTAAAATTGAAGCACTTCACGTCCTCCTGAAGCAGGTTGCAAATCGGTGCCTAAAGACTCGTGCACAATGTCACCATACTTCATCCTATTTGTTGCTCTTAGTTGAATGTTTTTTGTAAATCTACTCCAGGTTGGTTGCCAATGTCTCCCAAAGTTTGCTTACATTTCTTCAGGAAACTCTTGAAAAGGAGATATCAAATATCAGTAGGGTGATCCTGGTTAAATAAAGGTTTTGACTGATTAAAACAACAAGACCTTGAAACTAACAAAACCTAATTAGAACCCTCACAAACATTTTGAAACTTTTAGAAACTCTTGCAAACTCTTGCTCACAATAAGTTGCTGCCCATTGAGATACTGGCTTTAAGAATGACTGATTTTAATATTTTTCTCATATCTGAAAAAGTTTTTTCTCACAACTTGGTCAACTTCAAAGATCTGTAGCTAACATCCTGATGCCAAATTACCAAGGGCACCTTCAGACATCTTGTAGAGTCCGTCTCTCAGCAGGTCTGGACTGCTTTGGCAGAATGTGAAGAATAAACAGCATGGGACAAGCACTGAGCAAGACCTGGTTTAACCATCAGTTCTAATGAAAAGGACAACAAAAAGTCCCATAACCAATCCCCATGGTACATAATCATCACTTTGTTTATATTTACACCTCTTAGTGTTTATTGTTGTACTTCACTCAGTTGTCTTTTTAGGTTTTTAGCAAACATTCATTTACTTCTGGTGAACTAATTGGTTCATGAAGCTTTTGATTTCTGTTGGTGTTTATTCACTTGCTGGATACATTTTCTATTTCAACACATTTACAATTTACAGACCACAGCTATAAAACTGAAGCCAGCTTCCCACTGCTGCTGCTCAGACAGTTAAAGTCCAGCCAGTCTGAGCCGGACAGCTTCCTTCCAGTCCTCCCAGTAAGCTGGTGTGTCTCTGGTCAAAGAGGTGAAACTGACAGCAGGAAGCTGGATACCCACCCGGTCCAGCTGACAGAAAGACATATGGTCCTACTTCATCTCAGGCTCTGACTCCAACTGCCTCTTTCTACATATGAACTATGGCTTCAGTTAAACCTGATGACAAAACACTCAGTGGTATAGTCCTGATGAGTAATGAAGTATAAAAATAATAAGTTTCTCACAATTATTGAAGTTCTATTTCAGAGTTCCACAAATAATGACAGCTGTTTGAGTCAGTTGTGCATCATGGCCACTCTGACACCTACCATCACATTACAACACCTTTCTAATGTGACTTCTGACAGTAGAACACAAATTTAGAAATGCTTCTGATTTTTGGGAACCAGAAAAGTTTGCTGATACACTGCTTTTGTACTTTGTGAAGAATTTAGATCCTTTGCAGCCTCCAAAACATTGTGAGAATAATTTGCTCACTTCTCTCACTTGTACTGTATTTTGCCCAAATATTTCTAACCTTTGCAAGTGCCTTTGGTCTGAACATACAGAATGCATCTGTTACTTGGTTTCATTCTGGATTTTTTTGTTTCTCAAATTACAGACGATAAAATTGCTGCGGTAAAAACAATGCTCTTAAAATGTAACTAACTGATCAAATGAGTGACCTCACCACAACTTTATTAAGCTTTATTTTAAGAATTTGGCTTTAGGCTACTCGATATTAGGAAGGCATGTGATTGTGCTATTGCAATAACATCAATGGTAGACTAACATATTCTGTGATCCCAATGTTCATGACATTCTCCATGTGCTGTTTGTAGGCATTTAGCAGAGAGTTATCCATCTGATTGTCAAATACACATTATTGAATGCATATTGATCATTTTATGTAAAAATAGCCCTAATTTGGCTAAATTGACCAATTTTTTAATGCAAGCAGTTTATTTCAGTGAGTAGAACAAACTAAAAACACTCAATTAGAGCCACTGTCTAGAGAATTTGAGCAAAAGAATGTTTTGAATCCAACGTCTAAAGGCCCCTCCCAAAACATCCCTTCTCACCCCTCCCACTCCCTCTAACCCCACCTCTACATTTGTGCACGTGTCTGACTCTGGTCTCTAATGCGTTTTTGGCCAAGTTTAGTCACCGGACTTTTCACTTTTTAGCAGATCCATGATCTCTTTTTTCCGGTATGGCGACTGTACGTAAACAGGAAGAGCATCCTGTGGACATACACGTTGATTGACAGCCGACAAAGCAGAAACTCGAATTCTATTGGCTTAAAAAATGTCCTTGTCGGTGTGAATTCATAGGGGTCTAGGAGGAAGAAGGGACTTCAGAAGAATGACAAATGTTCTAGATGTACCACCAGACTGGGCAGCAAATACATACAATGTATGGCACTTACCATTTTATCCACTGAAGAAAATAGTCATTTTACTTTTTTTGTTGAACGTTGGTCACATTCAGCATTTTATTATATCAAATGTTGAGGTAATATTTAAAACATTTAAAGTGGACCTTTACATTGTGTCGTAGTATAGCGAAAGGCTGCCTTTGGGGCTCTTTTTGTTTATGAGAATGTTTCCATGTCAGAGTAACATTTACTTGTTTCAGGGTTTCTAAGAAAAACATTGCATTTTAATGAAATGTCCACTTCACCTGCCTGTTCTGTTAGTGTTGTGGCTGATCAGTGTCCAAGTAGACACATAATCAATACCATATTTACACACATGCAGCAAAACCAGCCCTACTTCCACACTTTCCTCCCACTCGAATCAGTACGCTGTCTTTTAGTACAAGCTTTAATGCAATGGGCATTACAGTCATTACACTGCTGGCTTTATAAAACCATTTCTTTTATGTGTTTTATTAGATATTCATTTTATTGGTGTTGCCTTGGACAGCTTTGTTGTGTGACGATGTTACAGCACCTCCTCACATCACCACACAGATCCCTCCACCACCTCCCACCTACACCGCAGGCCACCCACATTTTAATTTCTTGGCCTAATGAAGCGGGAGCTCTCTCCGCCAAGTCGAATCAATGGGAGACTGCGAGCACGCTGTCGCTTTTTTCACTTTAGTCATCAGCAAAACCACAGAGCGATTTCTTTTTTTTCCCCTCTGGTTCTGTCTTTGTCATCCTCTTGATTTTTATGTTTCTGCATTTGATCATTTGTATGCATGTTAATGCAAACGTGCACATGTGTGTGCACATAATAAGCTGTCAAGACTGTGTTTTCCTGCTGTTAGATAAAAAGCCATTTATATGCAGGATCCCTCATCTCGCTGCCATTAAAGGTATCAGATTACCTCATGAGCGCAAATCCCATCATCGTCTTCATCTCCATTAACTAGGTCATTTGGATCTATACGCACACACACACACACACACACACACACGTTCCTACACTCATTTTGGAGTTAATATGTTGACATTTGAACCAGAAAAAGTCAGCACTGAGTTATTTAGAGTTGGGGACTCTCTGTTTGAGTGAGAGGATGTTGAGCAGCTGATTAATCTCAGAAAACACACACTTGACATTATTCAAATACTTTGCTGTATTTACTGATTAAATGCCAAAACCTCTGTAGCTGTAAGAAACGATGTAATGATTTATTTAATTAAGCTCCTCCCTCTAGTTGGTTAGTGGTTTTTAAATTCTCAACAAGGAAAAAAAGATTTGATCTCACTAGATATTTGTAATTTACCTTCTAGGTCTCATAGGATTAGTATGAAATTCACCACACATTTCTGCAGGCCAATAAAAACAAGACATCGTCTCCCCATCCTGTGTTTAAATGGCCTAAATTGCTTTCTACCTTCTGTTCGATTGGAAAAGACTTCTCTCATGACTTCCACTTATGCTGTTACACTCTGTAGTCTCATTTTGCTAATCTACCACAATTAAGCCTTTCATCGCCTACGTTTGTTCTGCCATATGTTCTCAGAAATGATCATCGTATATCCGTGTCATTAGCAAATGTCCGTTTCATACAAAAAAAGCCCTATAACATAAAAACCACCATGAGCTGTACTAATGCACAACCTCATTTCAAAGCTGACGAGTTTATTAAATTATTACAATGACAGATCTATTTACAGATTGCAGTGGGGAAAATAAGTATTTGATATACCACTCATTTTTCAAGTTGTCTCACTTACAAAGAATGTAGGGGTCTGTAATATTCATTGTAGAAACACCTCAGCTGTGAGAGACAAAATCTTAAAAAATATCTAGAAAATTACATTGTAGGACTTTTAAATAATTGCATTGTATTGCATGAAGTGAGGATTTGATACAGAAACCTTTGTTTACATTACAGAGGTCAGATGTTTCCTGTAGTTCTTGAGCAGGTTACCATCACTGAAGGTAATTTGACCCACTCCTCCATACAGATCTTCTCCAGGTCTTTCACATTTTGAGGCTGTTGCTGGGCAACACAGAGTTTCATCTCCTCCACAGATTTTCTATTGGGTTCAAGTCTGGAGACTGGCTAGGCCACTCCAGGACCTTAAAATGCTTCTTATGGAGCCTCCTTAGTTCCCTGGCTGTGTTTCAGGTCATTGTCATGCTGGAAGACCCAGCTATGCTCTGACAGAGGGAAGGAGGTTGCTGCCCAAAGTCTGGTGGTACATGTCCCCATCCATCCTCTTAAAAGTGCAGTGCAGTTGTCCTTTCCTTATTGCAGAAAAACCCTCCCAAAGCATGATGTTTCTATTCCCATGCTTCATGGTTGAGATGGTGTTCTTCGGATTGTTTTCATCCTTCTTCTTCCTCCAAACACACCGAGTGGATTTTATACCAAAAAGTTCTATTTTGGCCTCATCTGACTACATGATCTTCTCCAATGCCTCCTCTGGATCATCCAGATGCTCATTAGTAAACTTTAGATGGACTTGGACATGTTCTGGCCTCAGCAGAGCCGTGCATGTTCTCCAGGATTATAATCCATGATGCCGTAGTGTGTTGCTAAAGGTAACATTTGACCCCGTGGTCACAGCTCTCTTCAGGTTATTGACCAGGTCCTCTTGTGTAGTTCTTGGCTGATCCTTCGCCTTTCTCATGATCATTGATACTGCACAAGACCAGATTATGCATGGAGACCCAGTCTGAGGGACTGGTCTAAAATTTAGTCCCTGGTGTCCTCAGACAGATCTTTGGTCTCCATGGTGAAGAGGTTGGAGTCTGATTGATTGAGTGTGGACAGGTGTCTTTTATACTTGTAACGAGTTCAAACAGGTGCAGTTAATATAGGTAATGAGTGAAGGATAGGAGGGCTCCTTAAAGATGAACTAACAGGTCTGTGAGAGACAGATTTCTTGTAGGTGATCAAATATTTTATGCAATAAAATGCAAAATAACTATTAAAAAATACAATGTTATTTTCTGGATTGTTTTAGATTGTGTTTATCACTGTTGAGGTGTTCCTATGATGAAAATCAGTACAGACCTCTACACTTTTTGCATTAACTTGAAAAATCAGCACTGTATCAAATACGTTTTATACCCACGATCACACATTTGAGTGCATGGATATGGTCACATCTCCTTCTACAGTCAGATTTTTTTACAGTACTTTTACCATTTTTCTTAAACCTCTGTTTACCTCTCAAACTATCCAGACTAGTTCATATACTGTATATTAAATGTCATATCCAGTTTAATCAGTCAACAGCTTTTAATGCAGAACACGTTGAAATGAAGCTCATTTAAACCTGATGCATGCTGGAAACTCAGCTTGTGTGTGTAATGCATTTTCTGCAGCATCGACTAGATGCAGTTTGTATTCTCTCGGCTCTTCCTCT
The DNA here is from genome assembly GCA_006937965.1 of Callopanchax toddi. Taxonomy (NCBI): domain Eukaryota; kingdom Metazoa; phylum Chordata; class Actinopteri; order Cyprinodontiformes; family Nothobranchiidae; genus Callopanchax; species Callopanchax toddi. The sequence goes on from SSNR01000182.1 coordinate 496,279, forward strand.
CTCCTTCTCTAATCAGCGTTAGAAAAAAGAAACAGACAGTGCACTGATTGCCTCAGGGCCTATACGCCAGCACAGTGGTTTGCTGATAAGGCTCGTGGCCAGCAAAGGCCTCACGTTCTCCTGAGACTGAATGTCATGGCAGAGCTGAGAGCAGACCAAAGGACTTCAGGGTGAAGAAATCACCTGTGATGTAATTTGTCTTAAGGACAAAAAAGATTCAAAATATATATATTCAGTGTGATCAAAACTATGTACAACAGTTTTTTTCTTCAAATATGTATGTAAATATCTTTACCAGGTCATTCAGTTAATAACCAGTGGTTTCATGTTTTTAAACAACTGTACAATGACCAGAAAACTTCAACTGTGTAGACACATATAGATTTCATGATGCAATATATACATTTTTTTTTTCATTCAAAAGAGAAAAAAGTATAAAACTAAACAAAATAGACATCAACATTACAATACAAAGTTGAATGAAAAGGGGCAGAAGGAAGAAATTATCTTATATATATCTTGTGTATTTAGGCTGAAGATGTCACACTAGGCAGCGTGGATCGCTTAACAATAAGGTAGAATAGCACATTTTGACATATTTGGACATAGCTTCTATAGAATTTTTATTAAGTTCAGTAGTGCCCAACCTGGGGTTCTGTGAGGCTTTAATAGTGCTGTCAGCACATTTTACATAATGTCAACACTCTTGAATGATAAAGGTCTTGAGAAACCTTTAGTTGCCACAAACAGTTCTGTTACACACTCTGTTACAGGTTTTTGACTCTAAGGGATTTCAAAAAAATTAAATATAAATACATTTAAACACCCTTATATGCAACTTCGGCTGATGCTGCTTTTTATTAAAACACCATTCTTTACAGACGACACTAGCAAAGAGTTGCAGCATTTTCAATCAAACTGTAATACAAGCTCAGGTACAGAGTTAGAAAATTGGTGAACAAAAAAATATAAGTCAGATTAAAAGTAAGTCAGGTGAGTTTCTTTCAAGTGACTTTGAGCCAGAGTTTATTCCAACAATCCCCAATCTGGATGCTGCCATAAATAGAAAAGCTGAATCAGAAGGTGGGGAGGACAGTGATTCAGAACTGGAATTGGTATGAGTCTATTTACCGGTATGTTTCCAGAGCAATGAGGTGTTTTTCTTTCTTCTCACTGGTGTTGACTGGGACAATGGCAGCATTAGGCTGTGGCCTACTACAAGACAGGTTCTCTCCACAAACTGCCCCCATAATGTTATTGTTGCCAAATTATCTGTAAATCCATGCAGCATTCACACGTGTGACTCAGACTATTTTCAGCAGCTTTACAGAGGACAAAAAAGCATTAGTTAAGGCCAGATGTGATTTTTAAAAATACATAGAAAGTACAAATGGTTGAACACTGAGAAACTACCCCACCGTCTGTGATGTTGACAGTATTTTATCTTGGTCTACTTGTATTTTTTTGTAAGGCAGATAGGATTTTATTGTGAATAAATATAAATGTACAGCAAAATTACAGCATTGTCTGTTGTATTTTTTTTAATTAGTTTGGGTCAATAAGGGGTATAACATAATGTAAGGGACTAAAATGTTTTCTACCAAATTCCTGACATGCTGTTCAGAGAGTCAAAATCAGACGTTTTGCCAGTTTTCTGAACTGTGTGTTTCATGGCAGAAAGACATCAGTGATGATTTGCTCTCCTCACTCACAGAAGAGATATAAGGTACAGCGGGTTAATTCACAAGTAGAAAATATTAAATTAAGCTGGAAATTGTTTAATCCTCAGAAATAAACACAGCTACATGTCAAACTTGGTAGTTCACACGATGTTAATTGTTGAAGTTCCTGACAGTACGCTGTAGTACACATCTGTATTTTGTGAAACCTGCAGAGGTGGCATCATGTTTTGTGGCATTTTCTGTTTCCTTCCTTTTTTTTTTTCCTTCTTCCTGAGACGTGCTGATCTTATTAAGAGCTATTAGTGGCCGTTCTGGTGAGTGTTTCTCTGGTGACTCCCCCTGCACCTGCTCTCTCTGTTTAACATTCATGAATAATTAAAACATGAAGCACTTTGCCCCATGTGTCTTTAGGATCAACACATGCAGACAGAGCTGATTTGAACAAACTAGTTGGTGTAGTTAGTGTTTTAATCTCATACCAGACAGTCCAACCAGCATGACGGAAATTGTGTTCCAGCGGTGTTGAATCTTTTTCTTTATTATGAATGAAATTGTGAGTGTAACTTTCCTTCATTCGTAGTTATAAGATGTCATTGAAGAACCTCAAGTGTGTGAGCAACAAAAAATTTACATTCCGAAATTCTACATATTTGTTTGTTTCACTGTTTAATTTAGTATGTTATTGTTTTAAAATATGCACTTTTTATAGATTTTATTGTTTGATAAATCATCTTTTTATAATGTTAAAAGTAAGCACTGGTATAGTGAAACACTGCTTGATGATCAAAACGGCATACCTCAACCGATGTACTTGGATTGGTAAGATAATTTCTACTAGTTTTTACAGAGATGTGAATATTAACCAGTTTGTATCCATTCATGAACAAACCAGATCATATTGATAGCTGTGTGCTATGGGGTTATGCATTAGTTTATTATATTGTTGTACCATTACAATCTGATCTATTTAATGATTACAGAAAGTCTGAAAGCAAGTGAATTTATTCAAGCATTCACTTTAAAATACAGACGAAATTTAGAAAAGTGTGTAGTTTGTGTATGGAGGAGGGTGGACTCTTCTTTCAGTGAACAACTCTTCTTCTAGTGCCATTCCTGCAGTATTTAGTGGTATTGTTTTAGGAGGTCAACTGCAGCCCAGCTGGTTTAAAAACGGCAACAAACACTCTGACAGTGTTTTTCATCCCAGTTAGGTGCATCAACTAACACTCCAGTCCAACAAAAACAACTTGTTTTTAGTATTTATAATATGAAACTGTAATTAGCTGCTCACTGCTGGGACACTGAATACATATTAAACACATCTGCTGTCTGCTGCCTCATTTTGTGTATTTAGTGTTTGCTTATTGTGAATCTGGTTTTATTAGTATTTTCTCATTTTGACTTGAGACCTTTTTGTGAGTGTTCACTTTTCACTCTATCCATTTGGATTATTGACAGTGTATTGTGATTAGTATCATATCAGCCACAGACCAGAGATGTAACAACCCTCTTCTGTTCTTTCTTATCGCTTCTTTTTAATCTTCTTCAGGTTCTCCAAACCTCTTCTATATATTGTACCTGTTCTATATTTTGAATTATGCACTCTTTCTTTCAATCATGAAGAAATGGGGATGTTGGGGCAATGTGGGGCTGAGGGTCTACCCAAAGGACACGAACATTTGCAGGGACTGAGGAGACCACTGCTGATGTTCTGGTTTGAGGACACCCTCAGCCAGAAGAGCTGTGGCTTCTCAATGTTCAGTTCTCACGTTTGTCATATCTGTTAATAAGAGGCTTATGCAACCAGGCTTAAAAAAAATATTCCCTATAAGTCTTCTTATATAACATAGCAAAAATGTTCATAGCATTTTTTTACATTTTGTAACAATTGCATTCTATATGTATTTGCTCCACCTCTGTCAGTAATACATGGTGACAATAAGTTTGTTTTAATTACCAGTTTAGTGCTCATTGCAGGGTCTTTTTAAATATATTTACCTCAAGCCATTTTATTAGGTACATCTGTTTGAATGGGGTTAAAGCAGATATTCAATCACAATGCAGTAACTGGGGGAAGTTGATCAAACCAAGTAGGAACAAAGCTGCTGAAGTGTGATAAAATGCAATAAGGGGTCATGATGACAACATGTGTTCCCGTAAACCAAATGTTTATCAGCTGCAATTCCAAAGGAATAGGGCTGTCAGGTATCAGTCTGTCTTTGAAGGGATTTCTATGATGCATTAGTATGGCCCAAGTCATCAAAACCCTATAGGTAACAGCTCCTAGCTTTCTGTCACTTTTTAAAATATATTTCTGGCTAATAACATTGAATATGATCTAAGGACTCCTATTGGACACCACAGTTATTATGGACTGCTTTAAATGGCAAAATATCTTAATGGAGACTTGTGCTTTAGTGGTATACAGTGCAAAGGAAATTAGAACAAATCCCAAGTGTTAACATGTCCGTCTGTTTTTACAGTGGATACACATCCTGTCAGATTTCAAACAAAAGGAAACGGTTTGGGGCTTTGTGCCAGGAACCACTGACCAACCTCTGGTTCTGCACCTTGGAGACTACAACCTGGATGGCTTCCCTGATGCTCTGGTGATCTTACGCAACACAAGTGGCAGGTAGGAGAGAAAAGACCTGGTCAGGGTTAGTGATTTTGTTCTTTATATCATAGAATGCATCAAAGGCCCTATTTAAAATGATTATCCATATAGACAAGACTTAGCATGGTAAGGATCCCTTAGGTCACATCAGTTGAATTTTACAAATGTTTTAGCACAAGATTAATGAATCAATCATGGCAGAGCAGCTCATCAAATCATTTCTCTAGTTTCATGGGATTCATGCTGTAAGAATGAAAAATTTCATGCAAAACGGCATCGTCCCAGTTTCTATTACCTTCATTTTATTTATTAACCACATTTAAATTTGCTGTGTAAAACTCTACATTTTGATGAGATCATAATTGCTTTAGTACACTTAGGAACATGAAATAGAATAGATTGGAGCCCAGAAGATCAAAATGCATTTCTAAATGGTTTATGCAAATTTCATAAGCTTTCCAGAGTGGAAATAGATTTATTTTTTCTTTTCAAAAATCTCCTAAAATAAACAGAATTTACTGAATAAATGACTGTACTTAAAATAACAGTTTCTAATGCTGGAAAGGTTTCATACATTCATGTGGATTTTTTCTGCTTTTCAGTTTCGACGTATCATGTTTTATGTGTTTGCAAATTTTAGGAAACTTAATCTGACAGACTGGTCAGTAATCAAACTACTGATACAGCAGTAATAATAATAATAATATAATTATTTTTAAAAGTACAACTAAATGCAACTATATACTTTAATTCCTGTAATTAGCTCATCTTTGCACTGAATTATTTTTGCAGTATGGTCACACACTATAAAAAAAATTACCTGATTTATTTGATTAAACATAAACTGACCTGCTTTCTGATCTCCTAATGTCTGTGGCAAACTGAAGAGTGTGAAGCTGAATAATGACTTACAGAGAACAGCTGTTATAAAATCACAAAGTGATTTCTATTTAACTTGAGCACAGACCGCTAAGGTGAGCTTGTTCTTTTAACTTTTGGGTGCATAGCAACTGATAAGCCGATCTGTTTAAAATCCCTTCAGCCTGCTCTGGTGCACAAGTGGAATAGGCACCAGGAACAGGATGTATGTATTTGCTGAAGGACCTGTGTGGATTATCTGTCCTCTGAGATGAAGATAAGATAGCTCTTTGGTTAGGACTGTGATTGTCTTTGCATACTGATTGCTGTGTGAGAGTGTGTTTGTCGTATTAGTCGGTGGTTTAATGTTGGCTGAGAGCTTCTGAGTACCTACACACAGGCTGCTTTCTTTATAATCACCGCTCAATTCTGTCCACCTAAACTCCTCGTGGTTAATGATGACTTCACTAGCTGTTATCATTCCAGCTATGCTTTCTTCTTTCTTCTCTCCCTTTTATCATTTTATTCATATTCTATGTCTGATTATTGAACCTGATTCAGTCCATCCAGGAAGTGGAAGGGTTTTGTTGTGATTGCTGCAGCCTAAAATGACTGATTTCACAGCACATTTTTTTTAAGTTGTGGTCAAAGATGCAATTTTTTTTATGCATTTGTTTGTTTTGTTTATTGTTTTATGTTGTTTATACGCACACACAGTCAAACTCTTTTAACACACACACACACACACACACACTGTATGCCCCATGTTTCACCAACAAGATGCTGTAATCTCCATGACAACAGCGCTGACAGCCTGTCACAGAGTCACTCAGACGTTACAGCGTGTGCTGCTCGCTTTACTTTCACTTTCAGAGGTTCACCTCAAACGTTCACTGGTTCAGCACAAAGAGTTCAGAAAAGACGAGAGGTTCCTCGTTTGCACTGGATACAAATGTCATGTGCTTAATAAAGTGTTTAAAAAATTAACAACGTTCAAAGGAATTCACGTTAGTTAACGCTGACGGTCCTATTTATTTCATACTTTTTCTCACATAATAGCGAAACTGCTGACACAGTTTAGGACACAGATAAGTTCATCTCTATGACTTCTTAAATTTACTTTCTTACATTGTCTAGATACAGACATTAAACTCACCTTGTCTCTTTCAGCACTTGTAACAGCACCGAGGTCAGTCTCCCATCTGTGCTCCTCACATGTTTTCCAGTTGAAAAGTTCTTGTCAAACAAAGATTTTTGTGTATAATCCACCCCGACATTGTGTATGGTGCAAAATAGCTTTCCATCACTTTTGTGTAATACTTTGGGAAATTGACTTATTGCTCATAGTTTAGCTGTAATATCTGATGAAAACTGCAAGTTGACCAGAAATAAACAAAGCTTGAGGCTATGGGGATTGGTCAAAATGTATCCAAATTGCAGTGATTGATCAGAGAACAAGGGAAAATACGGCAAATGCTAAGGTCATTGGTCAAATTTGTGGAAAAGTTAAAATGATTGGTGAAAATTCCAAGGCGCAAAAAATTTGCTGCTGATGGTTGAATTTGCATTAATAGTTGCGATTGCAACATCACAACTTCCTGGAGGGACCGATGATTACTGGATCATGGACATGAGGGATTGGACTGATGATGTGGTGGATAAACAAACAGAAAGATGGATTCACATAGGAATGGGTGGATTTATGCATGGGTCCAGATAGATGAACGGATGGACAGACTGAGACACGGATGGACAGATGCAGAGAGAGAGATGCTGATTTATACATGATGGATGTTCTAGCATTAGATTGTTCTTGTTGCCCATTCAGCTCTCAGGCCTCATGAACATGATTCTCTCAGTTCCTAACAGTGTTTTAACACCCAGAGCTGTCCTTTAAATATTTTATCTGCTGTATGAAATTTTTCATTAACTTTATTACATTTTTTGCATATTTTCTTGAAATTGTGTCACAATAGACAACACAAAGAGGCAGTGTATACCAAGAGGCCTGTAAATTAATTTAGCTTCTTTTAGAACAGAAAAGCTACAAGATTTCAGAGGATTTCACAAAGTAGATTAGATTAAAGATTAGATTAAAGATTAGATGCGTCTGTTTTTGCTCATTCCATAAATTATCTCTCATCAGCATCGCTCCTTGGATTTCACATCCTCCATCCACCGGAGGTTGGGTTTGTCTTTGATTTTTCACTGCTAAAATGCTTTCAGCTAACCAAATATTTTACCACCCATAACTGATCTATTTTAACTCCCACTCCCTCTCCATCCCTGTCTTTGTATGTCTCTCGCCCCTTCACTATATCGTCTTCTTTATCCGTCCAATTAGTTATTTATAGCTGCTTTTCAGATAAAAGTCCTGCCAGTTCGCTTCACCTCCCAGCAAAATGAATGCAGATTTAAGTGTTCATGGCAGAAAAGCAGAGGAAGCGAGAGGGTGTGAGATGAAAGTAATCTGTTGGAATGAATGGAACAATGAGCTGATGGAGCCAGCAGAAAGAATAAATAGAGAATTGAAGGATTGTTTACGAGTGTTTTAGGCCATTTTTTAGTTGGAACAGATTTTTCTTCGTGTTTTGTTGCTTTGAAAATAATTTGTTTAGCTTAGAAGTAGAAATAATTGTTCTTTTTCTAATTTTCTCTACTATTTAACTAGCAAGAATAGGTCATACAACAGACCATAGAGGAAAATCAAATGATATTCCGTAAGAACACACAATAGATGTTAAACCAACTAGTTTTTATTGTGAGAGAAATCCTATTTCAAGGTAAACCTGTGAAATGTTCTGAGAAATCAGTTTAAAATATTCAGTTCTAGATGTCCTCTCCTTCACCAAACATTTCAAACAAAACTGCTATTTAACTTTGAGGGTGATTGTTTAAATTTTCCTTAAATCTTCAAGACCTGGCAACACACAAACACACAACATGCACGTACTTGTAGAAAGAGACCACACATGCCAGCAATTTATATTTTCACATGTGTTTATAATGCCTTTTACTCATAACTACTAATGCTGTACATAAATGTCAAAACAATTTCTTACTTCGCAAAAATAATGGTGTTTAAACTATTATGATTCCATTCTGATTTATTAATGAATAATTAATGTTGTCAGATAAATTTATCATGTTCTCAACCAGGATTAATCATAGCCATTCCTTCATGATTTAGGACTATTGTCGATGTCATGTTTTTGCTTAAAAATGATTGTTTACATCAGGTTAGGCTCATTAACCATTTATTTAATTACTAGAAATCCAACAGGAAGTTGAATCCTGAGCAAACAACTGTTCCCCTATCAGCTGGTTCCAGTAAGCTTATAGTTTCACCTTCAACTGTTCAAACTTTGTCAGGTTGCATGGGGATCAGGAGTGTTTCAAGTTCAGAAAACTAATCCTCTATGGGATGGAGGTCTGGTCTTTGACTCGGCCACTCCAGAACATCCACCCTGTTGTCATCAAACCATTTCTGTGTAGCTGTAGCTGGATGCTTTAGGTCACCCTCTTGCTGGAAAATAAATCTTCTCCTAAGCTGTAGCTTTCTTGTAGATGGAATCAAATTTTCCTCCAGGATTTTTCTATATGTTTCTGCATTCATGGAGGGGTGCTGGTGCATAAAGTAATGAGACACATAGAACCTGACTTTAAAGGCAGAGAGCTGATGATGTTTAAACTTTTTGAAATATAAATGTAACTCAGTCTTCTTCTCAATGTGTCAGCCTTGAAAGGCTGAAAAAGAAAAGTTATAACCATTATAACTTCACTGGTTTCCTATCAGACACTGTAGTCTAGTGGTTAGTGACGCTGACTTCAGAGCAAGAGGGTCTGGGTTCAATCCCTGGCCCAGACATGTGTTTAAATGTTACTAATAACAGGGCGTGACCACATGCACAATACCTCAGTCAGAAATAAACACAAACTCGGGGAAACACATGGATCAGATAAATAAATGGAAAAACACCTGGTTCAGGTAAATAAACAGAACGTTGGTAAACATGTGGTAGTGGGCCTTTTTTTGTCAGGGAAACACATGGTTCAGATAAATAAACAGTCGGGAAACACGTGGGGGGCCGAACACACGTGGGTCGCGGGCCGGATTTGGCCTGCGGGCCACCAGTTGATGATCCCTGCTTTAGATCATCAGCCAGTTTCCATCACTCAGTCTTGAAGTAGTTGCAGAAAATGTGTCAGAGGTAACCCTGTTGTAATTTCTGAAATGTCTATTTCAGCATTTCACTTTCATTCAGTAGGCCTTCCTTGCATACTTGCGTTTGTGCATTTTTTAAACTGTTTGAGTTGTAAGTAGCTAAATATATTCAGTAGCTGTTGGTACTGTGGACGCATCACTCCCATCAAGTTTTGTCAGAAAAATCTGAATTCATCAAACTAAAAATGTAACGCACCAAACATGTGGCATTGTTCTGGGAAATTAGGGTATTGTGAGGGAGCTTCTGTCTATATTTTAGCAACTTTTTCAAATGAACTAGAAGGAAGGTTTTAGGTGTCTGTCTGTTCATGTCGTGTGTTCATGTTTATATGTTTCTGTTCTGTGTTGAATATCCATTGGAAGATCCAAAGACTTGTCCTCAGGGTCCACATTACATCCAGGTCACAGGACAGACGGTGACTCTCTCATCCTGCCTGTCTCACTGTGCCACACACACACACCTTTATGCTCAAACCGATGAACATCACAGCAGAAAATACAAGGCTGGAGAAAGGTTTTTGTGTAGATGTTTTTGTGTTTGCAGAAGCACAAGCATTTTTGGATACTAGAGAGAAGTGAAGCAGCATAATGAAGAAGACACTGACACAGACTGTGAAAGAGTAACAGTATGAAAGTCGACATTGTTTTCTACCTTCTTCCCTGTGTTAAAGAAACTTTTCACATGACGTCTTCTGATAAAACATTGTGTTTTCGAGTGTAGTTGATACAGTGTGACACTGCAGAGGTGGGAAGTGCTAGAAGTTGAGGCAGCCAGTAAATAAGTAGCACTTTTTTTTTTACTTCAGTTCTAACTAAAATCCAGTGCAGCTGCCAGTGAAAGTTGCTGTTTAGTGCTAAAAACATTTTTATTTGGTTCCACAAACTGAGAACTTGAAGCCAAGCAAGATAGTCTTTGTTAATGTTATGAACGTCTTTCAGAATTAATGTTATGAACATCTTTCAGAATTAGAAAGCTAAGTTTCAATAACTTCTCAATTACCTCTGTAACTTCAATGAAAATGTTTAATCATTAGCATTTTGGCAAAAATGTTATCATGAGAGATTTCCCAGGCCAAAACCTCTGCTGACCAAAAAATGCACAAAGGCCCATCTCATATTAAACACCCTGATTATCCCCAAGACTTCTGGGAAAACATTACATGGACTGAAGAGAAAAAGTGTAACTTCCTGGACGGTATGTGTCTCATTCCATCTGGAGTAAAATAAACTACATTTCAGAAAACGATCACCCAACAGTCAGACGTTGTGGTGGTAGTGTGAAGGTTTTGCTGCTTTAGAACAAGGTTGAATTGATGGAACCATGAATTCTGCTGTTTACCAGAAAACCCTGACGCAGGATGTTTGACCTTTGACCTTAAACAGGCTGTTCATGTTGGAAAACCTTCCAGTGTGACACCGTTCCTCCACAGTGATGAGAGACTCATTACTAGTTATCATAAACACTCTGTTGCCACCTAAAGTGTTTTAACCAGTTATTGGGTTTAGAGGTTAATTTATTTTTCATTTAGGGCAAGATCCCTTTTTTCCATTAATGAATAAAATCATCATTTGAAAACTGCATTTATTATTCACTGATTGTATGATATTGAAATGTGTTTAAACTGAAACATTTAAGTGTGACAAGAAAAGCACGAACATAAAAACTGTAAGGGGACAAACATTTTACACTGCATTGTATTTATTCTTGAATAAAATCTGCCACATTAATCAGGTGACAGTGATTCATTTTAAGATGTAGTCAACCTGCTTTAAGATATTCAAAACTGTAAGCAAAGTCTCAAACAAATTTTTTTTTAACGGATGTTTCTATTTTGTATAGAAGACAGAATGTTCTACAGAAAAACTAAAATACTTTGTAAAGATACAAACACTCATTTTATCTACATACAAGAGAGGTGTATTATATTTATAACTTGTAGCAACTACAAATAAGCAAATGTTTTTGCAGAACATCACGTCTCTACATTCATTATTTTTACTTTCTGCTTCCATATGAAGTATAAAAACTTTGATATCTGTCAGAAATTCAGATGTTGTGTGGCATATGCTTGTATAGAAAAATCTCCCACCTGCTGCTACATTGTTCTGTTTAGGTGCAACCGCAAAACATCACAGCTCTCCAGGAATAACATCAATTACAGGTCACAGTTAAACTCCTTGTGTGTGTCTGTGTGTGTGTGAGATGTAGGATTGTTTGCGTCAGCCACCAGCCCTGGTAGAATGAGATTATCCTCAGCTGTAATCATGTTTTTTTTTTTTACTTCACTATATTGCACTATGTGCTGATTAAAAGGCAGCTTTAAAGTCTGATCGGCCTCAAGTGACTGATATAATTATATGTGTGTACGTGTGTCTTGTGTGCACGTTGGCTTGTGTTTCTTGATTGATTGGAAACAACAGCCTGATCACCATTTCAGCAGCTTCCACATCTGAGACATTTCCAGACCCACAGTTATCGTTGACTAAAACCCTTAATTTCAGCAGATGAACGCGGGTCAGATTAGACCATTAGATTACATTAAGATGGAGCTTCACAGATGCATACGCAGCCTCATACTCACCAAGATAATCGTGTAATGCTCTTTAAGACTTAACACTCTGCTGAGCAATTTCTCACTTTCTGACTGAAAAAGAAGCTTTTATGCCTTCATACACACACATACTGTACACACACGTTTGTTTATATACATATAAGAAAGAGATATATTTATTTAGAGGAAATTAAAGTATTTTATCCTGATTACGATGAATAAATTGATCACAGTTATACGTATTATTGAAATGTATAAGTACAGTTATAGTACTGAAATTGATCAATTATAGTATTTTTTAAAAATGGGTTGTCTAAAATGTCCTCCTACCCTCTTAAATGATTGCACAAACTGTAGAACCAGAAGTATTTCTGGATTTCCATCTGTCTAAATGTATTCATATAGTATATATAATAATATTATTGAATAATTCTAGTATTCATTATTCATAATTTTACCCAGTCACAAATTTAATCCATTACTATTAGTTGGAACACCTTCATAATGGGAATTATTCTGTTTCATTAATAAACAAATTTATTTATAACAGGCTGATTGTAATCTGCAGGACGAAAACTGGATGCACCCAACATTAGGAAAGCTTTGTATTTTTACACATAGAAACTAGTAGGGCTGGGTACCGTTAAATATTTTCCGATACTATTACTTTAACGATACCTGGTTCTCAATACCGGTACCTTTATGTATGATTCTAAGATAAAATAACAAAGTACTAAAAGATTTTTTAATTAAGCCCCCCCAAAAAAACCCATCATTATATGGCATTATTATATATATATATATATATATATATATATATATATATATATATATATATATATATATGTATATATGTATATATATATATATATGTATATATATATTAGTGCTGGGCCGATAACGCCGTTAACGCGAAACTGTTATCGCGCGATAAAAAAAATAACGCCGTTAATCTAAATTGGGTCGCTGGGTCTAGGAGATGTACAGGCATTACCAAATGGCAGACTCCGATCCTGGCCCGGATCTTTCCGGAGTCCAGACCTGCAGCAGGACCCGCTCCCCCGGTCTAGCTGAAGGAGGCGCGGCTCCTGTCTCCCGAACGCTCGCTTCACCTGGAGCGGCTCCCGGATCCGACCCGATCCTTCACCCGGACTGGGAGCCGCGGCTCCAGGTAAAGCGCGCGTTCAGGAGACGTGAGGCGTGTCTCCTTCACCGGGAGCCGGTTCCGGTCCAGGATTTTCACCTGGACTCAAGGAGGTGAAAGAGGCGCGTCCGGGAGCCGCGCGCCCGTGCCAACCTCGGCATACGCCCCCTCCTCCTGAACCGGACCGTGTGGTTCGGAGCTTGATCCAGGTTGGAGTAGACGCAGCAGAGCGCTGACCGAGTCACAAACCCACGGCAACAACTTGGTAGAGTTCCTGCAGAACTTCGACCAAGTCATCAACCAGGTCTGGACTGGCTGTCTGGGTTCCAGGTGTTTCCTGGTGAACCGACGTGTTATTTGGGCCGACAGCCTCAGCTGTGCACGCGCCTCTCGTTAAAGTGAATGTGGCAGCGCGTGCTGCGTTTTTCAGCATAACTGACAGCTGAACATTCAACAAATCAAACAATATCAACACTAAAACACATTGATCTGTCAGTGACTTTATCAGAGGGTTGTCTTTAGTTTTCAGACTCGTTAATGTTTAAATCCCCTAAAGTGGTTTTATTTAACAAAAACATGATGAAACAGCCCTATGGGATAATGTGAAATAAACAGTAGAGAAATTAAGTCATTTTAAGGCAGATTGAATCCATTACAGATAAACTGGATGCTACAATCATTTTTTGACAGCTAAAACAAATCAGCATGAAGTTATTTAATGTAAAAAAGAGAGTTGATGCTTTAATCAGGTGACCTGTAAACTAAATGTAATCCTTTACTGTCAGGAGATGAGAAGGTTTCTACAGTAAAACTATTAAAACAGAGTGAGCCTCAGAAAACAGCTGTAAAGTTAAAGGAATCAGACCTCTGATTACAGATCAATGTGTTTTAGTGTTAAAATGTTTCATCCTGATAACTTGATCAACCATCAGAGGTTGTTAAAATGAGCTCAGAGCTCATCTGGTCTGCAGGTTCTGGTTTGTGACTCAGGTCTGGGTTTCTGAGGAAAGTTCTGACAGGTTTATTATTTCTTGTTAGGTTAGTAACAGCTGATCCAAACAGTGGATCAGCTGTTACTAACCTTAAACTCTAGACTTGAAGTATCACGACTCTTCAGCCTCATGAACACACATACCGGTATTATGAACCCTTTGGCAGAATTCAAATGAGCCATTTTAATCTAGATTAATCTAGATTAATTTCGAAATTAATCTAGATTAAAAAAATTAATCTATGCCCACCTCTACTATATATATATATATATATATATATATATATATATATATATATATATATATATATATATATATATATATATATATATATATATATATATATAATATGGCATATTTATGCTTTTATTATTTATTACTTACCTTGGGAACTTTCTGTTATGTCACTGACGCTGTCTTTCCCCTCACATACCTCCAGTGTTTTTGTTAATGCAGCAGAGGATAAAGGCTGCAGACTCGGGTCTGCTTTTTTTTTTTCTTCTTCAGTCGGAGACATTGCAGCTGCAAGTTAATTCCATGCATTCCATCCATTTTTTTTCGGTACTGGTACCTAACGAAGGCTTTTGGTTGGTATTAAAGAAGTACTGAGTTTCTGTACCCAGCCCTAGAAACAAGAATATTTCAATTACATTTGAATGTTTTTTTGAGTTTCTTAAAGTTAATCAGAATTAAGTTTAAGTCAATTGTTACACTGACGAGGAATGTGTTTTGGTGTTTGGCGCAGAAGACAGTTGACATTTGTTACAATGATATCAACATAGAAATATATATATATATATATATATATATATATATATATATACAACTAGATATAGTCGGGCTCACCTCGACACATAGCGTTGGCTCTGGAACCCGAGTCCTTGAGAGGGGTTGGACACTTTTCTTTGCTGGAGTTGCTCCGGGTGAGAGGCGGAGGGCTGGGGTGGGCTTTCTGTTAGCCCCAAGACTCTCTGCCTGTATGTTGGGGTTTTCTCCGGGGGATGAAAGGGCAGCTTCCCTGCGCCTTCGGGTTGGGGAACGGGTCCTGACTGTTGTTTGTGCTTATGCACCAAATAGCAGCTCAGAGTGCCCACCCTTTTTGGAGTTCCTGGGACGAGTGCTGGATAGCGCTCCTACTGGGGACTCCATAGTCCTGCTGGGAGACTTCAATGCTCACGTGGGCAATGACAGCGTGACCTGGAGGGGCGTGATTGGGAGGAACGGCCCGCCCAATCTGAACTCGAGTGGTGTTCTGTTTTGGACTTCTGTGCAAGTCGCAGTTTGGCCATAACGAACACCATGTTCAAACATAAGGATGCCCACCGGTACACCTGGTACCAGGGCAGCCTAGGTTACAGGTCGATGATTGACTTTATAGTTGTATCATCTGACCTGAGACTGTATGTTTTGGACACTCGAGTGAAGAGAGGAGCGGAGCTGTCAACTGATCACCACCTGGTGGTGAGTTGGATCAGATGGCAGGGGAAGATGCTACGCAGACCTGGTAGACCCAAACGTATAGTGAGGGTCTGCTGGGAACGCCTGGCAGAAGAGCCTGTCAAGATGGTCTTCAACTCCCACCTCCGGCAGAGCTTCGACCGCGTCCCGAGAGCAGTGGGGGACATTGAGTCCGAATGGGCCTTGTTCCGCTCTGCGATTGTTGAGGCGGCTGTTGCTAGCTGTGGTCGCAAGGTAGCCGGTGCCAATCGTGGCGGTAACCCCCGCACCTTTCCCCTTTTTGAACTATTTTATCTTGTTGTTATATGCTTTTTTTCTCTCATTTTCTGTATTTGCTTGTTAGAATCAGGTTTTCTGGAATTACTGATGTGTTTAAAGCTTAACCTAAAAAGCCTCTTTGCCAGTAATAAAACTGTGTTTTATTTGGGTGCATGTAGTTTTTATATAACCACCTAATTGTCTTTATCAGCTCATTAAATTTGAAGTTAATGCAGCGTTGAGTGTGCAGTAGAAACCAATACTCAAAAAGCAGTTGGGTAAATTCCCTACTTTACAGTATTTCCAAATGCATTCAAGGTATAATAATGTAAAATTCATATGTTCAACTTAATGGATGATAAAAATGTAAATGTATTAATTTGTGTGTTTGGTTTTTATAGATTTAGCATTATCTTGCTGTCATTGTACACCATATGTGAGTATTTTGTCCATCCACTGCTGTGTGCACCAAAGTGGGCTGTAGACAATAATGATGCTACTCAGTGTGGGTTTATACAGAGCGAAGAAAATTAAGCCTCATCTTCTTTGTCTAATTTGTGCCTTCTCGTCGCTTCTCTTCTCCATCCTCCTGTGTGTGACCTGGAAATTTCTCCCAGTAAAATGTCTTGAAAAATATATCGGTTCTTAAAATGTGCTGGTTGGAATGAGGATAGAGGAGGGCTACAGGAGAGGGTGTAAAAGTCATTCAGCATCTGTGATATTTGAGGAAAGGCATGGCACATTCCACACTGCAAATTGAATTAAAATTCCATATGTTAAAATTCTTAAAGTAGTTAAATTATTCCAGTAGGTTCTCTCACCAAATTATACATAGGTCAGTTAAAAATTGTTGCTCCGAGGCAAATATTTCATATGAGCAGACAGCTGCCTCTCACATTATGCCCTCAACTCCTCTCCCCATCTTCCTGCTGGAATGGACCAAAATGCAACAACAGAATGTACCACAATTTATACAGTGCTGTGAAGAAGTATTTGTCCTCCTAGAGATTTCTTCAGTTTTTTTTTTTAACTTTTTGTCGCACTTAAAAGTTTCAGATCAGAAAACAGATTTCATTATCAAAGATAATCTGTGTAAATATAAAATGCAGTTTTCACATTATAATTTCATTTATTTAAGAATAAAAGATATCCAAACCAACCTGGCCCTATGTGAAAAAGTAATTGTCCCATTTGTTAAATCATGAGTTAATTGTGATTAGTCACATTATTTGGAAAGCTGAGTTCAGATCCACAAGACACTCCCAGGTCTGATTACTGCCTGTCTCCTAGAATTAAGAAATCACTTTAATAAATGATTTAGGCTAAAAGATCTCAAAAAGCAACACCTCATGCCCTGTTCTAACGAAGAACCTGAAAGATCTAAAGCACTGCAGGTCTACCAGAAATGTCTGACCTCTGACCTTAAACAAGCTGTTTATGTTTGAAAACCCTCCAATGTGGCTGAATAGAATAAGTTCTTTAAAGAAGAGTGGGTCAAAAATTCTCCACAATGATGAGAGGGACTCATTACTAGTTATAACAAACACAGTGAGTGTTTCTATTAGTTATTACATGTAGGGGGCAATTACTTTTTCACACAGATTGATTTGCATAGCTTTTCTCCCTTAAACAATGACATCATCATTTGAAAACTGCATTTTGTACTTAATCAGGTTTGTCTGATAATTAAATTTGTTTTCTTGATCTGAAACATGTGTAATGTGATGAGTAAGCCAAAACAGAAAAAATCAGTGAAGGGGCAAATACTCTTAAACAGCACCAGAGTTCCAGAGTTTGAAGCCAAGATTACCTTACATTGAGAAATCCATCCATCCATCCATCCATCTTCTGTAGCCGCTTAGTCCTCCACAGAGGGTCGCGGGGGAGCTGTTGCCTATCTCCAGCAGTCAAGGGGCGAGAGGCGGGGGACACCCTGGACGGGTCACATTGAGAAATAGTTATATAATTCTATCTGTTTTGGTCAAATCCTAAAAATGCATGATCTCAAGCTGTTTTACAGGATCTTGATTTCTCTGTTAGAATCAGGGTGTTTGTTATGAATGACTCTCAGCTTCTACCGTATCATATTTTAGGTCCATATCTGTTAAATTGACTTGAGTTATAGTCATTTTGTGTTTGCTAAGGTCAGGCGGCTGTGGTGGCCATCTTAAATTGATTTGACACTGAAACTTGATCAATTGTGAAGATTTTCTGAGCGTTTCATTAAAATCCATCCAGTGTTGCATGAGATAAGTCACAAAAACCCTCCTAATGTCTTTTCTTCTTCTATGTTTGTTTAAATGCTTAAAGGACATTTCTGCTAGCCTGAACATGTTGGTGCCTGTCAATGCTCTGACATGTTCTGTATGAAAGAGCTCCTCTTCTGTCTAATAATAAGTATATGGAGTGGGTTTTGTCAGGCTGAAGTGTGTAGCGTGGGCAGCAGTTAGCAGCATTATCTGTCTCTCTCTGCTCTTTTAACTTCAACCAGCTGATGTCAAAGTTAAAATACAGATCAGCCCCTAAACCACCTCCAGAGTTTTAAAGCTCAGTATTAAAGCTCAGTTAAAAAGCACAGTAACCCCATTGCCACTGAAGCAGCTTTTGGTACCTTTGGCAGTGTGGGCAGGTGCCAAGTCCTGCTGGAAAATGAAATTAGCATCTCCTCTTTTCAAGCCACTCCTGAACCAGAGACGACATCAGAAGCATCTGACCTGGGCTGAGGAGAAAAACGATGCTCAGTGGTCCAACGTCCTTTTTTCAGATGAAAGTCATTTTTGCATGTCAGTTGGAAATCAAGGTTCCAAAGTCTGGAGGAAGAGTGGAGAGGCCCAGAATCCATGTTGCCTGAAGTCCAGTGTGAAGTTTCCCCACAGTCAGTGATGATTTGGGGTCATGTCAACTGCTGCTGTTGGTCCACTGAGGTCCACAGTCAACGCAGCCTCTACCATGACGTTTTAGAGACCCTCATGCTTCCTTCTGCTGACCAGCTTTAAGGTGATGTTGATTTCATTTTCCAGCAGGACGTGAAACCTGCCCACACTGACAAAGATACAAAAAGCTGCTTTAATGACCACATGGTGTTACTGAGCTCTGACTGGCCAGTAGACTGACCTGATCCTCACAGAGAATCTATGGTTTATTGTCAAGGAAAATGAGAGACAACAGACCCAACGCTGCAGATGACCTGAAGGCTGCTATTACACGTCAGCAGTGCCACAGGCTGATCACCTCCATGCCACACTGCACTAATGCAGTAATTCATGCAAAAGGACGCCCAGGAGTGCATAGAAATTAACACACTTTTTAGAAGCCTGGAATTTCAGTTTATAATATCATTTTTAATCATTTTATGTAATATTCAAATTCTTTGACAATGAATTTTGGGTTTTCATGATCTGTAAGACATAATCATTAAATTAGCAAGAAATAAAGGCGTGAACATTTTCACTCTAAGTGAAATGGATCTGCAAATGAGTTTTGCTTTCTTTAATGAGTGGCAAAAATAATGAACTTTTTCACAATATTCACATTTTTTGATATGCACCATTTTTATTTGAAGAAAAAGGGAGTTGTGTGAAGTATATAAAGACAGCATTTGTTGATAAATTGTAATAGCTGTTTGCTGTTGTTCTCTTAGTGTGAAATATTTGACAAACTATGCTTCAAGAACAATGCCTTTTAATCTGTGTTCTCATAGGGTTAATTGTACAGTATTATGTGTGCAGAAAGTAAAACAAATGACTAATGGTTTTGCTGTAAAACAGGTCTCTGTGGCAGTTCTCAACTCTCATGTTTGCTGAGGTGAGCTGAGCTGCTTGTATGTACTTACAGTAGTGTGCAAAAGTCTTGAGTCATCCATAATTTCCTTATTTTTTGACTCCAAGGAGTTGTTTTAATTTTTTTTAATGTTCAAAGTTTTCTTAAGCAATATTTAATCTTGAGGTTTTTTTTTTATTTATCAGAGCCATTTCTCTGGTGAGCTGGTGACGTCCTAATTGGTCAAACTGCTTTGTTCATAGTCAGCTCTGATTTTTCATTTTTCTACAAAATCTTTTCAGATTAATCAGATGAGTTATATAATAGACAACCCATCCTGCCCTATTTGAGCCATTGTTTACATTGTTGTTGTTTTCATTGTTTGGTCTCCTGTCCCATTTGGATTGTTCTGAAAGATATAACTGCAGATGGAATACAAACAGATTTTTGATTATTTATATAGAGATGTATAAATTAGAGATGTAAAACTTCCCTGATTTGCATTCATGGACACACATGTGATGTATGAGTGCAGATTTGTGATTAAATCTAGATGCATTGATTTATTACATTCACACTCATCATCTCAGCTTCTCTGGGTCACTGGGACAGCAGCAGTAGGGAAACCTGGACTGTCCTCTCCCCAATGAGACTCCAAGGCGTTCCCAGGGCAGCCTGGAAATGTAATCCCTTATATGTCATCACCTCCCTATTGCATTTGAGTTCCAATAAAATGCAATAAATGTAACCATTAGATGAAAAGTCTGCATACAGACATCCACTAAAACTATAGAAAACTTGAAAAAGAAGTCAAGTAAATGAAGGTGTCACATCTTTCAGTGTGCCACTCTTCTTCTGCTCATGTTTTACTGTTTATAATATAGAAAATGCATTGTGCAGCTCACTATGAGTTACTGAAATGGAAAAACTCATCTGCTACCCGATAGGTTGCTTAAATGTTACACAATACCATATTTTTGAGTATTAAATATGAATTGTGAGTCTGATTTGACAAAGGTTTTCTTTTTCATTTTTAAGGAATTTAAAAATATTGAGACAATACTTCCAAGTATGTTATTTGCTGTTGTGTATTGTTTCCTTTAAAAATAAGTGTGGTGTTTCAAACTTGTAAAAACACTATCATAGTCTGGTTATTGCTGCTCATTTGTCTTTAATTAATTGGATTGTTGACAGTGTGTGGAAATATTTATTTTATCAGCTACAGACCAGAGATACACAGCACTAGTATAGATGTATGTGTCAGCTGTTTGACTTTCCTTGTTGTTTTATTCCCCTCCTGACACCATAGTTCATATATCACAACCATAACGTTTCAATAAATCCCACCAGAGATTCTCTTTTCCTACACAGCTACTGTCGTTCAGCGTAAAGATAATAGCCCCTGCTTTGCTCACCCATTTACTTTAAAAACTAATTAAATCCTTCCTGGTAAAGCTTTAGAGGCCTCTAAGGGACTGAATGAGAGGGTCTGTGTATGTTTGCCAGAGAGACAGAAGGGGAGAATGTGTTTGTTTTGCCAAGTGTGCAAGGCAGACTGTAAAGTGCAAGAAGATGCTGCATAAAGGCAGCAAAACGGAGGTGAATAAAAACCTAACCTCTGAGGTTACATTCTGTTATCCATCTGTTGTGATGTTTGAAGAGTCGGTCGCCGTTTTACATTAGTGAAGATCCCTGCTTTATTTATGAATTTTTAGATTTTGTTTGTCTTGATCATGTAAGTGTGGAATCCTCTAGCAATAACGAAAGAATAAATATTACTACAGGATTATCTACGTAGATAATCCAGACACAATAAAAAGTATGGTGTTATTAGAGCAATGCCAAGGTGTTAAATGTAAACAGTGATACAATTATAGCGCTAAATGATGTAAATATATTGTGTAAGCACCAGAATTGAAAGAGGTCATACTTTCTTTTTAACATGACTATCAGACAGCTATCTGACAAGGAACTGAAAAATCATCCTGAATAAACGTTAGAAAAATAGGAGAATCTTCTTCTTACTTCCTCCTTTGTTTTACCAGACCAGTCACCATAAACATGATCTGCCTGTACAGGACAACAGTCCACCTGAGCCCACATTTAACTATGGAATAGAGGAGTTTGATCTTCCTACAACACTTAGACATAATAACACTCTCATGAGCGTTGAAAAGCTGCCATTCTCTACTTTCAGGTTTGAATTTTTTTGTTGGATCAGCCGTTCAGAGAGTTGCAGTACTGAGAAGCTCATAGAGTTTGTCGTAAGGAGTCCTGATGGTTACATTCATTAATAATATATACACTGAAGGCCCTGTTTCTCTGTTTTCTGGTATTATTATACCTTTTTTATTTCTTATATGACTCAGGACTTATATTGAAAAGTGTGCATGTCAAGTCCTGAATGTGCTCTGTTATTCATAGTTTTTCATAAAATACTGTTGTTGTTTTTGCTGTATATCCAAACAGTGTCTAACTCTCACAATGATTAAATCAAAGGTAGCCCAGTGCATAAAAACGAGAAAAGTGTTTTTATTACTGTCAAACGTCTGTACATGCATTTCATTTGATCATAGAGAACCATGTGCCCATGAAAATATGGTGCTCGCATGAAATACAAGCCTACTGAATATAATCTGCAAGTATTTCTTCCCTTCAAGCGCACAGACCATTATTTGTTGACAGAATAATGTACTCATGAGGAAGTATAGCTCCTCCAGAATCAGTCCCACATGAACAGAGCTCCCCAACAGACCAGTTAGCTTATCAGGCTGATGTTTGAGATCCACTAGATGGGGGTCAGTGGCTGAAATACCCTCTCTTTTGATTGGTAATAAACTGTTTCCACTCATTTTGCACTTTTACAAAAATGCACATTAAGTGCTGTTTTATTAACTTGTGCAGCAAATTAACTAAACTGCTTATTGTAGTCATAAGGTGGCTTTAAAAGCTGTGTTACTCTAGGCTGGAATAGAAAGCTTCTACTCCAATGGGAGGCTCCGCTGTTGCCCATATGACAGCAATAAATTGACTCACTTCCCCAGCCCATTGTTTCTTTAGTCAACCTAATCTTCCTTTCCTGTGTTAACATCCAGAGCCTGCATGTAACTCACAAACAATAAAACTTGCGCTTTGTCAGTACAACTAACACAAGAGCCGCTGCTGTATCAGAAAAGCTTAAATTATTATGGGACTTTGTTGTAAAGATAGAAATATTCCAGATTTATATTTGTATCTTTTAATAATGTTGTTTAATTATGAATTAGGGCTTCTGCCCAAAGCAAAGTCAATATTGAAACATGAATAGTAACAACAATCAATGTCCATATCTGAAACCAATACATCATGTTCATTCTTCCTTATGAGTAAAATTGTTGTAAAATTGTTCTACAGTAAATTAATGTTAATCATCAGCAAAATTATTAAAACCTTTATATGATTACTGGACAGGAGAGGTTGTTATTGTTCTTTAAGTTGTGTTAAACTGATTTAATTAAACTACCAGGGTATTGTTGCTTTCGCCATGGTTCTCTATCAGACCAGCCAGCAGAATCCATCTCTGCACTCAGGTAGGCTTCACATTCATTGGAGGTCACAGGCACGCACACAAATGCTCTCAATTCATCTACGGCTCTCAGGGAGATGGAGCATCCTGCTGGCTGAGAGTGTTTGATGTTGAAACGGTCCGCCCCAGCTTCATAAGAGCCCCCTGTGCAAGAGGAATAGTTTAAATGTCACACCTTACCCTCCAACGAGCTGCTCTGCAAACATGCATGTGTGTATGCAGGAGTTTAAGCCTCACATGTAGCCCTGCATGTTGCAGAGCGAGGTGTGATAAAGCTATTTCTGGAGTACAAAAGGAGGTCACAGATGGAGACAGCTGAACTTAAGTGATTTCTGCTGTACCTCATGATGCTTCATGGCAGCACGTCACCATATGCACAGTAAGCTGTACTACTGATTACTGTGGTGAAGATCCACCTTCAGTTATCACAACACTGTACAAGGGAGCACAAATCAATACAAAGACAGGATGAGCCTTGGGGAAATGTGGCTCATCTGCACGGTACACACATAGACACATCCATGTGTAGAAGTCTTCAGGCTGTAGGTCAGGCTCGGTGTCTGACAGTAACAGAATAATGTTGTTAACCTCTGCCTGGGGAGGCTCACTAGCACAATCACAGAATACATCTCATCTCTTCTGTCTGCAGTAAGCATTCTGCAATCAGAGAACGCTTCATTCTGAAGGAGGGCTGGGTAGTTTGACCTAAAATTAATAGCACAATATTTTAGGGCTTTTTCATGATATAATTAGCACAATATTTTAAAGTCCACTGAACAATGTTTAATTCAACACTATAGACTAATAGAGTGGTGAACCATGACTCTATAACATTGGTTTTCCATCACTCATTCCCTCGAGACAAGAAAACAACAAAACTTATAGCTGTGTCCTCTCAATGTATGTGCAGCCTGGTAGTGCTATTTAAACATGGAATGTTACTGTGCAAAGATAAATACTGAAGCAATGAATTTAGCTCATATGTGAGTGAAAGATGAAGTTGTTCTGACCAATGATCACACCATGACACTGAGATTTCACCTGGTGTAATGGACCAGAGCGACAAATACGTTACAGCCACAATCAGAAAACATGTACAATAAATGACACAGTATAAAACTGAAGGTATCAATTAAAGACTCGACTGATCACAACACGATTCAGTGATTTATCATTTGAACAGGAACCTATTAAATGGCTGCCATGTTTTGTTAAAGAAAATAGACAATATGGACTACTTGGATTTAAAATATTACACATTTTGACCAGGAATTTGGTCAAGTGATTAATGTTAAAGTAGAATGTCCACTAAGAGACACAAGACTACAAGACTGAGGTGTAAGAACCCCAATAAAGCAGCACAGTGAATCATTTGATGATGTTACACAGTGGTAGCATGGGTTAGCATTATTACTAGTCACTGAGTCTCTGAGCTGTGCAGCAACATTTTGTCTCCGTAGAACTATTCAGCTATTCTAGTAAAATTGCATTTGTTCTTACAAACTCTAGACCTCTCATGAAAAACCCTGCTCTTTTTTCTTCAGAAACAAGTTGCTCAACTGTTAATTGCACTATTGCTGACTTTCTAAGCTATTCACCCTATAAACATTTGTTTTACATTTTTCTCAAACCATACCTGGCCTTAAAACAACCAAGCAGAGTATTAGGATTGGTACTTTCATAAAAGTTCTGCCATATCCTGACCTATACAAGTTTTATGCCCCCTGGTGAAAGATCGAAAGATGGAAAGTACCATATTTAAAATTTATCTTATCAAATAATTATATAATAAAACAGATGCTTACATGGTTGTTATAGTGTACATAAGTACAAGATATTATTGTTATCATTTGATAAAAGGGCTCACTTCTTTCTTCTTAAGCCCATTTCTAAAAACTAGTGTCTTGTACTGGTTTTCATTTTATTCTTTGTCATTTTTATTTTTCAATTTTAGAATAATAACATAAAGTAAATCTTAATTATTTATAAAATTATGCCTTCATTAATTAATTAATTAATTAATTAATTAATTCATTCAAAATAACAACCTGTCTTCAAATCTGGTCACCTCTGACTGTCCAAATATCAAATGACCATGAATTATAATCTTGCCTACGCTACAAAATACACCTGAAAACTATAGCTTTAAGACAGCTATTTGTTATGTATTATGTTATCATATTTGCCTACACAATCTTTTTGTTTCAGGTCATAGATTTCTTACATTTTAATGTTTTTTTGCTCCTGTTTATATAGCTGTTGTAGAAGATGTTAATTGTTTAAGATAAATATTGAGGTCTGATGACAGAATGATTGTTGAAATCAGACTAAAACCATTTTATGAGCTCTGTTGTTCAGTTGATTTCTGCCTTTTCTCTCATCTTAAATACAGCCAGCTGAGCTTGTATATAGCCGTTTATCTGAGAAAGGCTTTGCTTTGTAGTTTTTGATGAGCAGCTGTTTTAATGCTGACAGGTTCCATCACATTAACTTTTACTGTTGCTGCGGGTGCATACGCACACATGTGTCTATGCCTGTTTCCATCCATCAGTATTCACCCCAACCGAGCAGCTGCCAAGAGCTTAGCTGGCTGTTGCTAGGCAATGCCGTTTAAAATCCATCCTTCTCTGTATGTTTGAAGCAGGATGGCTGTGTTTGTTTCTCAGTTTTGTAGTTAATGCCACAGTTGAAAGTGACGTAGAATGAGGAATTTGTCATGTTTGTCCTGTTCAACAGTTTCATTCCAAAGTGCAGTTTGGTTGTTAGGAGGCTCCAGACATTCCAAACAATGGAAATTAAGCAGCTTTGTAGAAAGCAGTTTGGTAACATAGCAATCAGAAAAAAAAGAGGATATTTGCAGTTGTCATATTTGATTAAAAAGTGTGAATTTTTCCTATTTTGAGGCAGTGGGATTTTAAGTGTGGCTGCAGATCAGGAGCAGGTGCACATTAAGGACTTCCTGCAGGGCGCTACACTGTAGATGTTGTTGGAGTTAAATGAAAGTACACCTTGTTTTCCATTCTAAATGTTTTGCAACAGGGGGGATGTGACATGTTCAAAGGTAAAATTGAGAATACCATTTTTGCAACCAAGCTGTTAATGTGGCTAAAATGAGCAGAAAATTGAGATGTCATTCTCTGCATTCCCAGTAGACATGAGTGCCCATCCCTTCCACTCTTAGAAAGTAGGTCCATCCATCAAAAAGCAGGATTATCCATCATAATCTGACAGAACCGATACCACAGCTGTTGCTTTTTTCAAGGCCCATGCTTAGCTCATTGTAAGGCTAACATTCAGTCTATTGCTCTATCAAAAGCTCAATCACAGTCTTTGCTGCAGTGTTCCAGTGAGCAAAGTCCGATGGGTTTGTAGTGTTACTGGGACAGATGGGGTCCTTAACCCTAAAGCCTGTATTCATACCCCAGCTGAAACACTGATCTTTCCCTACTGCCAACCATTGAAGCTGCTCAAACTTTCATTATTACTTACTGTCTTCCTGTTTTTTTTTTTTTTGTTTTGTTTTTTTGACCAGAAAATATCTGACTTCTGTGAACTTTGCTTTTCATCTGGATTAGCTCAATGATGAAAAAAATAATGAATGTCAGGTTTCAGTTCTTTTGATTTACATGCTGTGATTTTCCATTCAGTGTGAAACAGGCTTTTTCAGTTGTTAATATTTATAATAAGAAAATCTTCAAAGAGCAGACTTTATAAAGAAGAAGCCAAGAAGAGGTAGTGAGGACAAAAGTGTAGGTGAGAGCTGGCAGATTGTGCAGAGGAGTGACACTACCAAAGGATGCACTTTGACTTTGATTGTGACAATATGAGTCACCACTTCTGTTCATCACCACAGGGTCTTGCAGAATGAGAAACCACAGCGCCCCAGGGCCTCGAAAACATATCCCTGTCTCGCTGTCACCTCATCTATTTGGACATGCCCACTCCTTCCCTTCCCCTACCCTCAACCATGTTTCTTTTCCTCTCCATCTGTCCTTTTTTAGTTTTCAGTCAACAGTTTGGTAACTGTGGTCACTGAGTTAGAAGGTCTGCAAAAACACAATGATGAAATTAGACTCTCAAGTTTCAAAAAGTTGGGTCAAAGCCTCAGAGGACTATTCAACATTAGTCAAGCTCTTAATAAGATAGTTAAACGCTTCTGTCTTCACAGGCCATGTCTTTGGGAAGCCACATCTTCTAAAATTTCACAGTTAACATTTACTATAACAAAGAATAGCAAATATAATTTGTTTGAAATAAAATGTCACAAGAAATCAGTTCATTTCATTTGACTTTGTTTGCTCATTTTTCTGTTTCATGTGTAATGGAGAAACTTCATTGCTTTTATCAAACAGAGTAAAATGTCAGCGGCAACTGCAAAATGGTAAAAGAAGACAGTAAGAACAAATTGGTTTTCTTCTGCTTATGAGTCTGTTCAACCCAAAAGATTAGAAACTAAAATATAGACCTTAAAGCAGCTCTCTGGATTACTTTTCTCTGTATCAAAGTTTTCTAAATGTTTTAAATGATATTTCAGGTCTAAACTATGATCTATGGGTTGAGTTCCACAACATCTGTCATTCTGATGAAGACCCTCCTTCCTCCTAGAGACCCCTTTCCATTATTTCTTGCCGCCGACATTTTTCAGCCAATGAAATTCAAATGTCTGCATTCTCTCAACATGCACGCGCATCGACCAAACCTGTACCAGTAGGGGGCGCTGTCGTACAGGACGCTCCGTGTGTTTCTCTGTTTACAGTCTCGTTCACTGGGGACTCACAGCTCATTTCTACTAAAAACCTACCCATTCTCCAGCTAAAGATGGATTTATTTTAATTTTTAAACCTTTCACCTCACAGAATGGCAAGGCTTGACAGGATTATGCGTTTATTTTGGTCAGAAAGTTCATCCAGTGCCGAGTCAAGTTCAGCTTCAGAGTCCAGCAGCAGCTCGGTGCTAACAGAGCTAATATCAGAAGCAGCAGAGACAGAGAGGGCTCATCAGACCCTCGTAGTATTGTTGGAATAAGATAGTGAACTGTGAGTGATTAAACCCTACACATTGAGCTGTACAGTTCATGTCCGAAGTATATGTGCCGTGTGCACGTGCGCACGCACGCGACCGGACGCGTGTGTCGAGATGTTTTGAGGAGGAGCCTTTGGACGCTAGATTCAAAAACTGCTCTCTTGATGAAATCCTCCAGAGTGTGGCTTTAATTCAGATTCATATAGAATGGTTATTTCACAGCCTGTTGAGACATAAGAGAATGAAAAGTGTTACTCAGGCCAATCTAAATGACTAAAAAAAAATCCTCACTGTAGTAAAGTACAGGGGACAAAGTTTATGTTCCCAAAGCTGGGTTTGAGATCCCATTTTGGTCTGTAAAACCATAAATGTGGGGGTTTTGAGATTGTAGCAATCAGATAGTTGAATCTGGACAAACAAAATGTAAATGTTCATATGAGATATAAATATTATTTAGTTGAAGATTTTATATGAAATTCCAAATAAAACTCTTGTAAACAAAAATGATAAAAATATTATGTGTTCTTTTATTAATTCAAGTTTAAATATAATAAATTTAATATATTTTTTATGTTAATAAAAACCTAACCTCATAAAAACATTAAATTCTGATTAAATGATGTGTGATCAGTATGACATATTTTTGCTAGCACAAAATTCATGTGAACTTTGTTTCCAAAGTATTAAATCAGAGTTCGACAGCCTTATGTCAGCAGAAAAGGACAACGTTGATTTGGTGAACCTTGGTGAGAACCAAGGTCTTCCACTCGGAACAAAGTTTGAACAAACCCTAGATGTAAACAAGAGACTTTGTTTAATGGTTCTGGGGACATTGTGTCTCTTTTTGTCCGAGACCAGAACCTGAACCAGGACAGTGACCTTTGGTTCACTACAGGATGATCTCTAAAACTCAAATAAAACTAAAGAAAAGTCTATTCCTAATAAAATATTTTCACTATAATTGATACAAGAGCTAAAATAATAGCCATAACTGGAGTGGAATAATATGAGCTTAGACTGTGCCTTTGTTTATTTAGCATTTCAGCAATGTCTGATAATACAACCAGTGATATTGGGGGTTACACATTTTGTCCATTGGTATTTTGTGGGTCAGAAGCCGATGTTTTTGAGACACACTGCTCTAGAGAAGGGAGGCTTCTATTGGTCATTTATAAGCAGATCTAACCAGTCTTTGCAGCTCCTTCTTGAGCAGATCCCAGATCAGTCTGTTATGTAGAATGTCAGGATTCTCTCCACCACATACTGGTAAAAATGTGTTAATACAGCAGCACTGAGACCAGCTTTTTTAAGCCTCATAAAATAATCATCAGTGAGCCTTCCTAACTATGCTGGCTGTGTTAGTGGCCCATATAGGGTCAAAGGTCATGTGTGAGTACTTACCAGCTCCACAGCTTCTCCTTTGTCACACCAAATATATAGCTTTGCTTTATGATTGTCAGGGTGTCTTGCAAAACAATTATATGTGAGTAATGTGACCTGGAAGGAGAGACACCCTGGAACTATGGTCTACCCATCAGAAAGTCTAAAACCCAGTTGCACATTGATGGTTTCAGTCCTCACAGCAGTAGTTTATTGACTAGTGTCTGTGGAATGGCGTTGCTAAACTTAAACCTAATCCTATGAGACAGATCACTTCTTAAAATATTTAAATGCTTTCTAATATTATTTCAGGTATATCCAGAGTTCAACTATAAATATTTTATTGAGTGTTCTCACATCCCCCCCCCCCCCCCCCCCC
>SSNR01000182.1:526179-538763 GCA_006937965.1 Callopanchax toddi
CCCCCCCCCCCCCCCCCAATGATTTGTTCTAATTGAGTTTTATTTGTGAGATATCAGAACTTACCTTTAAAATTGTGTGAGGTTGTTCTGAATCAGCTCACAGGTATTTTCATTTAGACATCTGTGAAGTCTCAAAAGAAGGAGAGGCCAGAGCCAAGAGAGAAACAAAAGGTTGTTCTGTCAAGGAAAGAAGAGGAGTCGATTGCTGTGTTGATTTCAGCATCAAAACTGAAAAGAGCATTTTGTAAATGCACTCACACCGTGCTCATAAAAAATGAACACACAGCTAAAAGGTCTTTAACAGAGTCCTTGGTGGCATGATGGGAATAGAGCAGCAAAGTGTAAATGTGAGAACAAAGGCATACCTGGTTGGATGTGGATGTTGAAGTGGAGTAACAGAAGGGCAACGACGAGATAAGAAAAACAACATCAAGAAGGAGGTGGTCGGATTAGTTTAGTTATTCATCCTGAACAAGTCCAGTGATTAGTGGATGGTAGATGTTTGAAAGTGCAAAGATGGGCAGGTCAGAGTGGCCTCTCAGAGCTTTAGAGTTGGAGGGAGAAAAGGGTCACGAGCATGATTAGCTGGGCGGCCTCCTACCAGCCAGCTGCCCCTCTGGAGTCCAATTAGAGAGGAGGTGGGCGAAGCACCAAACGGTGGAAAACTCCGCTCATATTCAGAAAGTATACATCAGCGCTGATGCAAAGTTCATCTTAGAATCAACCCCCCTCGGCACTCAACCTCAAACATCTACACTCATGTAATCACAGACTCATATAACGTTCACAAGACTTGTTTTATAGAATTAATCAATCTTAATGCTAATGTCACATTTAGTCTGACATTTTTCTTTAGTTGTAATATTATAAATATCCAACATTATTTCACTTAAAGAGAAAATTTTGAATTGTGTTAATTGCAGTTTCTAGATTTTTGGGGGGCTTGTGGTACAACTAAAGCAAAAAAAATCTAAAATCTTTTTATGCATAAAAACAATCTCAGGATTTTGCATCTAAAAGAGTGCAGTTTCTGTTCCACCTCATGACATCAGGATAATTTGTCAGAAAGGTATTTTTCCAACCATGATCTCCTGCAGGCTGCTGTAATTGTTTTAGAAAAATGAGTGATGCCACTTTTTCTTTGTTCTATCTGTAATCACTTTGTGGGACTTTAAACAGACTTTGATGTCTTACATTTTTTAACCTGAGCTGGCTGAAGATCTGCCCTAACAAATGAACTGTGTAAGGTGCTGTTTTTAGGATGAGATGTCATCAATTAATGTTATCTCCTTACTGCATTTTATTTATCCAAGAGTGCACTATAAAAAGCATCAATACTAACGGGTGACTGTGTTTTATTTGTTTGTTTCAGCTGAGACTTTGTGGACTATAGTAGGAGGCCTTGTGTTGATTTTAGATGCAAAATCCAAGCACATGCACTTGGTAATGTGCACAGATCAGTGTTTACAAACAGGAAATAGTCCTCATAGGGGGAATATGGGTATATATATGAGGTTCAGCATGTACTGGGCTGTCACAGACACGTCCATCCCTCCCTACACACTGACAACTGCTCATCAATCACTCAGTCATCAAGATGAGAGTTTAGAGGCAAGGATTGTGTCTGATGTCTGTTCTCCTTTATTAAATAACCGCCTCACTCCAGTCCAGTCTCTGGTTATGTAGAATCAGTAATAATCATACTCAGCAGGGTGTTCATATCATCATCGCGATCATGATATTTCCTGTTTGAATGATTGACCTCATTTCATGAGATCTTTAAAATGATCTTCACCAACACTGACCAATCAAAGGAAAGGGAGTCTAAGCCACTGTTCCTGAATCCAAGTGTTGCTCACTCACTTGTTTGTGCAGCCCTGTCCTTGCAGGGCCACATTTGTGCATCCAGAGCAGGTTTGCTTTTCTGCTTGCCAGCACTGTTATTTTTTATTTATTTATTTATTTTTTTGTGTGGCAGAAATGCTCTCCTGCAAGGACAGACTTTTACTTACAGATGTGCACAGATAGCTAATGTGTCCACCTGATTTTTCTATGGGCAAATGGTTTTCACATGTTCATCCTTTAGCAGTAAGTTCTTTACATAGAGCTAATGAGTTTTACACAGTGTTTTT
Source organism: Callopanchax toddi (assembly GCA_006937965.1). Taxonomy (NCBI): domain Eukaryota; kingdom Metazoa; phylum Chordata; class Actinopteri; order Cyprinodontiformes; family Nothobranchiidae; genus Callopanchax; species Callopanchax toddi. Next base: position 528,312 of record SSNR01000182.1, read on the forward strand.
TTTAATAAATCACAGTGACATAACATTTCTGCTGATAAATACTATACAGATGGAATTTGACTGTGAAGTGTAGTCGAGAAAGGTGATTACATTTTAGGTGGAAGTTAACTGTAAAATTTAACTTTAAATAGGTTTTAATGGCAATATTCAAATATGCATTGAATTATAAAGTTGTGTTACCCATAAGCCCATCTGATTTTAATTTGCTGAAATTGCACCAAAGCACCAGCGCCAAATGGTTAGAGTATGATTTATATGATTATGATAACTTGGACTTAAAATGCTGTCCACACAAAATGGATAAGAAGAGCTTTTTTTCTGTGTGTAGATAGAGATGTGATCTGCATCATGACCTTGAGTTTATTTCACCATCACTACCCCTACAGAGTTGAAAGAAGCGTCTTTGAAGTAGCTAACAGTCAGAGAGAATAAACATACTGGTGAACAAATGTCTTCTAAAGTTCAGACTAAAAAATCTCAGTTGGCACATTTTTCTACCTGACATCAGCTTTGGGAGGCAGGAGGACTGATTATCTGCTGAACCAATCAGTCTTCATCATAAAGCCAGTATCTCACTGGACTGAGTCTGCTGGTGATGAATCAAAATTCATGAATGAGTTTCTAAAAATGTTGGCAAAGGTTCTTGATTTCTTTGTGTGAGTTTCTTTGTCATGTCACAGAAATGGTGTACATGTTTTAAAAAGCTTGGCAAATTTATTTCCTAAACATTTAGAGTTGTCACACATCTGGAACCATAGAGTGTTTTCACACTTGCAGTGTCTGTTCAAATGAAACCTAGGTTTTTAGACCATTGGGGGTCAATCCTGGTCCACGAGGGCCAGTATCCAGCATGCTTTCGAGGTTTCCTTCCAGTGTGCCTTCGAGGCCATCAGAATCACCCACTAATTCAGATCAGGTGTGTTTATGCAGAGAAATACCTAAAAAATGCAGGACTGTGGTCCTCGAGGACAAGGATTGCCCCACCCCCAGTCAATCTGACCAATCAGCAAACCAAATGTTCTCACCTAGTTTGGAGTTAAGCATTTTGTTTCATTTGTATTTTTCCCTGTATGACAGGAAACCTAAATTAACAAGATGATGAACTGATTCGGACCAGAGGAACCGAACTACGGGTTTTAAAAGGTTTCTGTGAGTGACGAGGTGTGAGACAACTTTGAGAAGGGTTGGTAAACAAATTGAGAAGGAAATGGAGGTGAATTTTGAACAAATTGAGACATAATTGTGTCACATTGTAACTAAGAAATAAACAGTACTTTGACTAAATTTTGACAAGAAAGTGTACACAGTTGCAAATAATTTGTAATTACAATGAGTACTCCACAAAAACTGGTTGTGAAATTGTTCAGAGACTCCAGCTAAATACTGGTGGATTTTATGTCTATTGTGCGTCTCCAACTAGTCACCAACAGTCTGTCCAGTGAGATACTGGCTCAGCAGTAACCAGTAGGTGTTAACTTTAAGCCTAATGAGGAGGAAGGAACTGATTGTACAGACACAGGATTCATGGATTACACAGAATTACCTTTTAACAAACCTCCAGCCAGTTCCTGTCTAATCACAACCAAAGTCCTTTAATCCCTCAGAGGTCCTCCAGACCTCACGTCGTACACAGAAGCATCCAGATACACCAAAACATTTAAATGGACACCTCACTCTGTTATACAAGTATTACATGTCTGCCAGTGGAACTTTAAACCGTGTTGTTTTTACAGATAGAGAGAGCACAAATATATTTATCCAACAAATAAAAGTGCTTCAGATGCAGTGGTGGTCCGTGACTTTCACCTCTGGGCCTTCAGTGATTTTCTACTCAGTCCAACCTAAATTAATACACCTCATAATACCATCAATCTGACACCACGGCTCAATAATCCATACAAAATTACACATACACATTACATCACAATTTATATAGGCTGGTCAACAAACATTTTTGAGCAGATCAGAACCGAGCTGAACCGAACCAGGTCTGTTACGCCGCGGTATCATGCGCAGCCTGACCACCAGCGGGGATGTTGTTCAGCTCATATGATTCAGCTCAGCGACACGCTACAGGTGTTTGATTACTAATGAAATAAAATGACAAAGACACAATAAAAACAAATAAACTGCTTGCACTCACCAACACGAATCTCCTCCACATCATAGCTTCTAAAACACCAAATCCCTCAATAGTAACAGGTATTTCCAGCTGTGTAATTCCAGCGTCTCTCTGAAGCGGTTATCCACGGTAAAGTTCAGTTCCTTTTCTGAAATTAATGGATAAGCAGTTTTTCCCAGGTGGGACAGGATCCCTTCTTCTCCTTCAGTCATCCTGTCTTTAAAAAATGCACCCATAGCTGTCGGTAGCTAACGAAAGTTTAGTTCAGATATCACCGCTTTTGGGCCAAAATGAGTCCTTATCCAATTACAGGATGCGTTCATGTCAACTTTTGCATGAGCCAAGCTAGCTGGCCTGGGCCACTCTGACTCAAGAGCTGATTGGCTAGCACAACTGATCATCATTGTCCACTGAAAGTGGACAGCGGCCTGCTGTGTTGATTCTGAAGGCCCAGAGAGAAGCACTTGGGCATAGAGCCCCCTAGTGGCAGATTCCAATCTGCCTAACAACACAAGCTATCTGAAATCTGACTGGAAAACACCCTACCTTGGTATCTTAACACTGGAAGCAGCACAACCAAGTGAATATAATATGATACAAAGAGAACAGGCCATTTTTATTTAATAATATTAACCAAAAGAAAAATACATTTACTTTTCTGAGTAAGTTTAGGCCAGCAGAGAAGGCCTTGAAGGCCCTGACAGCCCGCCACTGTTCAGATGAAGAGTTACCAACCCAGTTCAAATGAAAAGGACATGGTACAGAACCCTGAAGCAGGGTTTAGCTCACTCTCCTACTGTGTATATATACAGTATATATGCTGTATGTATATGCATATATGTATATATATATATATAATGTTCTCTCTTTCTCTCCACTCAACACTGAATATTTTTGAGTGTTTTCAATAGATCACTTTTTGTTTTACCAACTTAAAGTCTAGAATCAAGCCTTCTGAAATGTACAGCTTCTGCTTATTACTGGAATTTGTGCTCATTTTGATGAGCACCAATCAAAAAGACTATTTTATAATTCATTTAAAAACTATCATATAACAACACTGTTCATCATTAGGGACTGATTTGAATAAAACCGAGCAGAAACTACTGAAAGGACTGGCTGCATATTTTAAGTATCAATTTGACTGCTTGATTAAAGCCAGCTATTAAGTATTATTATCTTTTATTACTGTTATTACTGCCATACTTATTATGCACACATAGTCCATGTTTTAAATAGCTCTCTGTATGTTTAAATAGGAGACATTTCACTTTCAGCCTCTCATCTTTCTTTGTTGCTTTTATGCACATATGATTTAGATTTTGTGTGTTTTTGTTCCTTCGTCCTTTTATGGTCAAGTGTAACTAATACTACTGTATAAACACATTGTATGATAGAAACATGTTAATGCTATACAGATTACAGCATTATATTAAAAAAAATACCTTTCATCATGGAGGAGATGAGAGTTGTCTAAACCCTAGTGAAAGGCAATGGCAAATATTCTATTTTTATACTTAAATTATGATTATTTTAGTTTTTTTCAAAGCAGTCTAATAATGGTTGCAGAGCAGCAACTGAAAATACAAAAAGGCATGCAGGAAGAGAGAAAACCAGCTCTCCAGTGAGGCAAAGGAAGATGTTGACTCAGTCTGAGCACACAGAGTACAGGTAGAAAGGTGGTCAGGAAAAAGGTTAAACCTGTAGGGATTTATTTCACTTCCAGTAAATCAATCAGTTTGCATTTGCAGAAAGTGGCCACATGTGTTCACAACAGTAGATGTAATAAAGTGCAATACAAAAGATCCATTCAAGCAGATGAAGACAGGAACATTTTCTGGTTCTTTTTTTCTTTGCATTTTGTTTATTTGTTTGAACCTATCACATTTATAAAATAACATAAAATAAATGCATTTTCATAAGTTTTAGTTTTTATAAATTTACACTTTTAAATTAAAGTAAAAAGCCTCACATCTAAAATTTGCTCATTATTTAAGTTTGGTTGAGTACTTCTTTGTTGTAAAACATATGGATAGTTCCTCAAATGTGCCAAAAACTCCTTTAATGTTCTCCAGGTGTTTGTCACTCTTGTTCACAACAGCTTGGCTCCTCCTCTTCCTCCTCCTTATGCTGGTCACCTTAGAACAGCATTCCTGTCCTCAGCTAGGAGCTGTTGAAGCAGGTGGTGGTGGTCATTCTTGCTCCTACAGCAGCCCAAGCTGTACAGTCAGATTCCAGTCAAACACCTGCAACTTGAACACACATGGCCATCACCTGAAGCTGAAAACATCAGTGAACACCCAGAGGAGAATATTTGATAGCTGTGTTGCTCATTCAGATGCACGATCTTTACAAGTTCTACCTCATAGTAAAGGTGGATAATCAAACTTTCAAACAGTAAAAGATTTATTGCCAAGTAGCATTGTTACTACAAATAAAAATCAACCAAACACAAATTCCCTTCCTCTTTTGATGTTAATTTAAAATAGCTTAAGCACCTGAAGAGCACCTACTGTGTTTGAGATCAACAAAGCAGAACTCCTAAATTCCTTCAGTTTCAATATTTTATCTATGCCTAAACTGTTATGATTACTAAATATTTACCTTTGAAGCTGTAAGCGTGGCATAGTTGATAAACTGATTAGATCAGTATTTTTTCTTGTTCAGCATCAGTTAGCATAAAGCCGATCTTAGCCTAACCTATAGTAAATCCTAACCTTCTTTTCTCTCTTCCTGCTCCCGTCCAGTGATCAGCGGGCCTTCCTGTTGGAGAACGTGCCGTGTAACAACCCCAACTGTAGTAGTATCGGCCGAATGTTCCACATCCACTGGGACCAAACAGATTTGGGAGCAATCCAGAACGCTGTCATGGCAACTTTTTTTGACATCTACGAGGATGTGAGTAGCTGACGTGGTGTTTAGTTTTTTAATTCCATTAGTGGCACCTGAACCTCACCATCTGTTACAAGCTGTTTTCCTCTTCCATCATTTCCACCATGGCATTTCTTCATCATGTTTTATTTTTTGTACATGTCTGCCACCTTTAACCCTGTCTGTTAAATATGCAGATAAAACCTACGTGACTTCCTGAGAGTTTCCAGAATGTGGAAGTAGTTTAGGTCAAAAAGTGAAATGAGAATGAATTCATCTGACAGAGCAAACAAGAATGTTTGACATCTCCAGTTCAGAAAAGTTGATTATTTATAAAGCTTTTGTCAACTCTGACATCTACAAAATGATTTATTTTTACAACTTTGCTTTCATTTCTAGTCATAATGATCTAGACTTGGATTGAGGGCAGGGCAGTGTTTTCAGTTCAGTGAGTTTGTTTTCACCCGAGCCCTTCATAGAGTTTGTGTTCAAGCTCTTTTGTAGTAGTTTTATTCTCCTTGAGTGCTGTTATGGTGTGATTTTAAAACCCATATAACTAATTCCATCAGTCCTCTATCAATTTATTTTCTTGAAGGTTTTTATTTTGGTTTTTAATCTGAAACAGTAACACCATCTTAAAATATAATCATATACTTGTCTTATTGTGATTTTTTTCCCACTACTAACTAAAACATTGACCAGATTTTCCTTTTTTTTTTTAATCCATTTCACTTTTTCCATTTATAGGGAATATTAGACATGTTCGTCCTGAGCAAAGCAAAGGGCAAGAAGGACTTCATGATTCACGCTTTGAAGAACAACTTTGAAGCCGATGCTTATTTTGTAAAAGTGATGGGTAAGTGACTGGCCTACTTTTTCCTCTCTCTGCTTTTTTCTACTATTATAATGAAGTGGCAATTTGGAGTAGAAAAAAGGGCTACTTATTTCTCAAACTTTCTCCATATAACAAACAACCTTGTCTTTTATTTGCTGTAACAGCCCCTCCAAGACCAATTAGAATCACTGAACACAAGCAGGTCTTTTCCCCAACCTAGCGAGCAGATGGCTGTAACCATTATCTGTCATATAATTTTGATTTTTCTACTCTAAAGTTGTTCAGTAGCTGGAAAAAAAGGAGCTCATTTGAGCTCTTTGTTCAATTCCAAATCCATTAAATTAGGATGGTCATTGTAAGCACTAAACTCAATCAACATTGCTTCATCTCTCAAAAGCACATTTCACATATAGTGTCTGCCTTTTCATGGCTATACTATAAGCTTCACACAAGACATAAAAGCACCATAACCTGTGAGGAACACTGCCTTTCATCTAGTTGACAGTATCGATTTTAAAAATACAAGTAGAGCAGTGGCTACAGCTAGAGAGGCATTATGTTCTTGTATCACTTCCACACTGTACGTATGCTGTAGTGTGTTCTAACCACATATACAGCAAGCTTTGTATTCATTCACTTGTTTCAGGGTGCATAATTATAAAAGAATAATCATAAACAAAATGCATTGTTGGTTAATATTGAAATCATAATTGTTTAACATGATAACACATCCAGAGTTCACATTTTAAGACAACTGCAGTCACTGATTTATATCAGCAGGTGACCGAGTTGAGCTGTTTAGTGTTGATTAGAACTTTGTGTATAATTATGTTTATGTTTATTCATTTAGCTGATGCTTTTATCCATCTTATATACACCTAGAGGGCATGTTGTGATCTGTGGGTGAATCCAGAGTACCCAGAGGAAACCCACGCATGCATGGGGAGAACATGCAGCCGGGACTCGAACAGTGCTCACAACTGTGTCACCATGCAGCCCAAACTAAAACACATAAAGGGAAGACAATTATAAAAAACAAAGTTACTTTTATCACCATAAAATGTCTAGACCTGTTTAGGATATAAAAAATATCAGCTAAATTTTGATGTAGCATTCAGATAGGAGTTAAAACACAAATACACCCCAAATAAATCAGCTTAGTCTGAGTAATGAGTAATACATGAGCAAATTTGTTGGGCATCACACCACAGAGCATGTTTGAGTCTTAGCTGAATATAGTGGATATTTTTTATACACTGCCACTGTGTGTTGCCCAAGGTTATAATAGTTAGTTAGTTTTTATTTTATTTTAGTTTTTGTTTCAAATTTTTAATTCTAGTTAGTTTTAATTAGTTTTTACCGTCTGTTTATTAGTTTGTTAGTTTCTATTTTTTGAAAACGCTTAGTTTCAGTTTAGTTTTTATTACGTAGTTTCAGTATTAGTTTTAGGTTTTTTTTAATATGACTTAGGCTGCATATCAGGGACAAGACGGATACACAGTGAACTAAATTGTTGTGTACAACAAAATCACAGAAAATCATAAATGTATTATTTTGAACAGGTGAGCTACCATACATTCCAGTTAAGTATCAAAGGAATATGGAAAAGTAACAAAAATCTACTCAATGGTGTAGATTTGCTCTTGACGTTAGTGGGGACCAATATGAGACGTTCGCTGGGATTTGGGGGGTTTAGCGCACACTGAGACAGGAAATATTTAAAGTGCAGATTTGGCTCGGTGCACATAAACCTGTTCTGATCCTGTCAGTTTGACCCAGAACCAGACCTCCTTGGGTAGCAGGCCCAGGTTGCCTGGTCCTGGTCCTGGCATCCAGGAGCATTGTCAAGGGGAATTTGGTATAACTGAGGCCAGAGCTGGGCTTCCTTTCTGGTTAACAGCCCTGGGTCGGCCCATTCCTGGTCCTGGGTCCATAGTGGGTTCCAGGAACATTTTAGAGAGGTTTTGACCAGGATAGAGACCCAGAACCAGATCTGCTCTGTGGGTAACAGCCTAAACGACCCCGTTAAGTTTAAATCCTCAAGTTTAGTGTTTTCTATTATTGAGGGAAAAGTCAGGGATCTTGAGCTGCTGTCTGCCCTGTAGGGCTCTGATTGAATAAAATGCCTTTAAACATGGTGGCTGAGACTTAATAAAACTGCCTCCTGATGATAAAATATGTAAAAACCGCCACCACACGTCATTTACACCACAGCGCGTTTAAAACATGATCGCACGTAATTTATGTCACCATGCGTTCCGATTCACAGCGCGTTTACAGAACCGGCGTATTCTGTTTTTTTACTGATGTATGTTTCATTCTCTGACCTGCTGGACTCAGGTCCGCGTCGCGGACTCCACGCACATCAGCATCACCTGGTCTGCTGGGCTGAACGTTTTATTACTGGGAGGCAGCGCTAACTCTGCACCCTTTGATAGAATTAATGGTGGGGACATTTCAGTAATTTTTGGAAACACGATCACCTCCATGTCAAATCTACGCCCATGAATTAATGACCATAATTGTACCTGAGCCACTCATACTGTAATATAATCGCTACTTTACCTGGGTTTACCTTGTGATTCGGAGGCAGATGGAGGAACTATCGTCTCGATGTAAGCTAGGTGAGCCTGTTGTGACTGAGAGCTTCTCAAGTTCACTTCAGGTTTGTGGAGTTTTTCTCCTCAAGAAATGTCCCACATAGATCTCGTTCTACAAGACACTTGCTTTATCTAAAACATAGAAATATTCAAAGTAATCCCAAATTGGTCTCCGACATGACGCTCCATGTTGACAGATGTTGCTCTGCGGCCGCAGTGCGCCACAGCACAAAAAAAAAATACATTTTTAAAAATACCTCCTGGAAATACATAAAAAAAACTAAAACTAAGCTGATTTTACCTATAAAGTCAGTTAGTTTTAGTTAGTTTTGTTGACACTCATTACAGTTTTAGTTAGTTTCAGTTTTTTGTTTAATGTTCGTTTTTATTTTTATTTCAGTTAAAGAAAATGTTTTTTTAATTTTAGTTTTCGTTATTTTGTTAGTTTTAGTTTACTATAATAACCCTGGTTTTGCCCTCAATCTACCATCTTTCTTTGATGCTTTGATTTTAAACACAAATTCTAAAGCGATCATTTGCATTCTTTTGTAAAAAAAAAAAAAAAACAATTTCAGTCAGATGTTAAACCTTTCTTTTCCACTAGATTTCTGACTACAAGCCACTTCAATGTATGTCTCTGTTTTTTAGTTCACAGCCTTTTATCATTTCTTTCTTTATATTGTTTTTGAGCACTGTGTTGGTAAAAATCAGGACTTGTTCTTTTCAAGTCAAAATGTTGGTACAGCATTGGTACCTTGTGACATTGGAGAAAAACAAAAATAGTTCCTCTCCAGGGTGGGTCTCTGCACGTTTTAATCTGTCACTCTGCTCTGCTCATTAGCTGAAAAGCAGCGCTGTTCATCTCTTTTTTTATAGCTCAGTTGGCAAACAGATCTAGTGTTTGGTCTTTTGAAAAGGAGGTGATTTACGAGCTCCTCAGGTGTTACAATGTGTGCCAATAAGAAGTCCCACATCTATATTAGTACAAAATTTCTATTGTTGTTGCTCTTAATTGTCAAATTTGATTTGTAAAAGCCACTTCTTTTTTTAGACTGTAACATGCCTGAAGCTTCGTGGTTTTCATCAAAGTATCTGTCTGTAACAAGACTCTGAGCTGAAAACAACTGATATAATAATCTACTTGGAGTAAATATTTGTTTTCTAGACTGAATGATTTCATAGGCACACGTGTAGGTTGAGACAGCAACTCACAGTCTGTTAGTGTAAAAACACAAATTCAGACACAATATTTGAGTATTTGCTTCATAATAGGTTAGAACCACTCTCATGTTAGGGCTAAGTTTGAATTTTCTTATAATAATGAAGCCATACTATGCATAATATGACTTGACTATTAGGTGTCTGAACCAGCTTGTTTTGTGCGGAATTGTCCCACATTTACCTTAATTTTCACACATCCCACAAATTGAGACAGAGAGCAAAAATAGTGTCAATAGGAACAGTTGACTGGTGGTGCAGCAGTAGAGAAGCTGTCTATCATGTGGGAGACACAGGTTCAAATCCCAGCCTGGGAAGGTGCAAAAATTATAGCTTATTTAGATAAATAATGGATAAATTATTATTATTATTAGTTGATAATCTGCATATGCATTGAACTTGCATATTTTGCAGTACAATGTTTAAAACTTGACAATCCTTTTGTATTTAACATGTCCCACATTGTCCCCCACCAACATGCTCTTTGTCCCACATTATGTTGGTTTGAATCTGGTCACCTTAGCCACCAGTGGTTCCCAAAGTTGGAGTTGGGACCACAGTTAGGGTCGCAGAACACAAAGCTTTTGAGATCTCAAGAAATTAAAATTAAAAAAAACAATCTTAGTAGCTCTTATAAAGAACAGAAACAGTAATTCTAAATGAATAAACCATAATATTTTATCAGTGTGTGTTCAGCTATCTGCAACCTGTGGCTCTAGAGCTACACATGACCTCTTTGCCCCCCCTGAAGTGGTTCCTTAAAATTATGTGAATCTTAGTTTTTTTTTTTTTTTTTTTTTTTTTAA
>SSNR01000182.1:544661-595642 GCA_006937965.1 Callopanchax toddi
GGGGGGGCAGCCAAGGAGACACTGGAGCGCTCCTGAGGAGCTACAAGGGCCCGCGGTTAGCGCGACACCTGGCTCGCCCCCTGCCCTAACTGGACCTCACCATGAGGTTCGGTTCTTGGTTCGGAGCGGAGGAGGCGACCGTCCGGTCAGCGGTGCTCGCGCCTGTCGCCACGGGAGCGCGCGCCGCTCGTCTAGCCGTGTTTCTCAGTCTAACTGTCAACAGCTGTGGCTTCAACAATATTAACACTAAAACCACATTTATCTGTCGATGACTAGAAGTTAGTCTTCCTTTAACTTCAGTTGTTTTCAGAGACTCACGTTAAATACCAATGCATAAATAACCCAGATAATAACCTAAATAATAGTTTCTTTAGCCAAATATAAATATAATGACTCCTCCTGTTCTACAGCGATTCAGAGTGTAATACAGAGGAGGTGATGAGGGAGGAACACAGTGCTATACTGCACACACTAACAGAACAGCAGTTCAGTTTCATTTTGGGACGATGAAATAGTTTAACTAACACTCAGGAATGTCTGCTGTGAACTGCACAGTGTTTTGTTTAGTACTACAACTTAGTATTTTTTCCAAACCTTTAAACTAGAGTTATTGTCCTGTAAAAGAGTAAATACTGACAGCTCTTCCATGTTGTAGAACACTGCTTTGATTCTGTTTGAAGCAGAAGATGTTTGGCTTTGAAAACAGTTTTACATTTAAATAATTTATTACATTTTTTGGGGGCGGGGGGGTATTTATTTGAAATTTTATGGTTTTTATTAATCGTGCAACAGAAAAATAATCGTTAGAATAATCGTCTAATTATCCATTAGAATAGTCGACTATTCGATAAAATAATCGCCCGAATAATCGTTTTAAAAATAATCGGTTTCCCCCAGCCCTACTATTAGACTTGGTTTTCTTTAAGCTGTTGTTTTAAACCAGTGCTGCAAGGCAACATTCACAAAAACAGAGCAATGTGTCTGAAAAAGGGATGAGTTACCATGAACATTTCTATCAGCTTTACTGGTTTTAAGAAGAGGAATTGCCTCTCCTTGCTGCAAGAGGAATCCATTAACAATACTCATCTGTTGACCTTACCAACATTGATGAATAATTATGTAAATGTGATTCCCCCACTCCCCCCCAAATACACAATAACAGACTAAACTACCCATAGTTGACCAGTTATATGGTTTTACATTGACACTTGATGAACCTGTGAATTTCTGAGCCACCATGTTATTTTTTTCAGACATTATGTTCAGGATGTTATTCTTACAGCAGTAACAGCAGCTCAATCATAAAGGCAGTTAGTTTGTCCATCAGGGTACTTCACTACCAACTGGAACCTATAAATAACAACTGTAGAGTCATTTAATAAGGAGCTGAAACTCTTATTTCCTTTCTGACTGTGGACCAAACCTAGATGTTGGTTTACAATAAGAGCCAATTACAAATGGGTAATATTACCAAGGGAAAACCAAACACATCTCAGAAGTTCTGCAAATGTCCAGGGTATTAGTAATAATAAGCCACTTTAATTTGAGTTAAAGTTGTCTGGTTATAGCACAAACAAATGAGAGTCAGCAGATTTTATGTTTGTTTGACCAAGTTATAAATAATAATTACTGCATGTAAAAAGCCTCTGAGATTTGCTGAGTTTTGATAAGAAAACAAACAACATTAAGTAGAGTTTAAAAGTTAGTCAGGTGTGGAAAATTGTTGTAACATAAGAATCAAATTAGAATCTTGATTTATATATTAAAAAAAAACTTGGAACACAAAGTGAGCTAATAAAAGAAAAATCTAAATCAGGTCATTATTGGGTGGATCCTCCACCTTCAAAATGTCTTCATATCCTCTGGAGAAACTCAAAGTAATTGATTTTATAGGATTACAGGCATCTGGACAATTGATCAGTTATACCAAACAGGTGCTAATGAGCATATTTTTCATACCATAAAATATGAAACTGTCATAAACTAAAACAATAACTGCTACCAGGCTGGAGTTGTTTTATGTCACAAGTTGAAAACCACACATGAACTCAGTGACCAGATACAAGATCGTTATGCTACATCAGAAAAGAATGGGGTTTCAACATGTGCTGTTTAAAATCTTTAGAAGAAGCTCAAGAAAAAAGAAAACGCTGCAGATCATAGGTGCAGGGTTGACCAAGGAGAACTTAGATCAGCACCATGCCAACTTCATATAAAATCTAAAAATGTCCAGCTATGCCATCAGCTCAGGACCATTAGAAACCATTGATTATCTGTGGAAGTTTGGCTAGAAGTGGTCTTTGTTGAAAACTTGAAGCCAGAATGTCAGGACTCCAATGTGCAAGCAAGGCCAAGTGACTCAACTACAGACCAAACCATGGGGTGTAGAACGGAGGTGATTTGAACTGATGAGTGTTTTTTTTTTTTTTTTTTGGTTCAAGCAGAAGGCAGTTTATTCTCCAACCAACCCTGCTGAGTTACTGAATGCTCCAAAAAAATCTTTTATTTAACTCCTGTTCTTTAACTCTTTATTCTTATTGATGAATGCAAACTATCCATCCACCATCCATGACTAATTCTTATTTTTGCCATTCAATAATGTATGATATTTGGTCCTATTTCTTCTATATTTATTACATAAACATTAAGTATTCTGACATTAATTGAGTCAGTGAAGTATTCAGTCCGCTGCTGTACTGTCAGTGTGGTATTATTTGTTTCATGTCAGCCACACTAGAGCTAAGTTCCCATTTCTTGTCATCTCTTTGAACTAACTTGGTCATGTGACCCTACCACAGAAAGATGGTTCCAAATATAGTTGGGCTGGTCCAGGATTATAATAAAGACATGTGTGCCTGTCAAGTTTCACACAAAGCAAAGTGGATCCACATTAAGCTGTAAGAAGCAAAGTGGTTGCTCGGTGGACAGATGGATGGATGATTACTGCTGAAGAGGGAGGAGATGGCAGCAGTCATAAACTCCAGAATTAGAAAGAAGGATAAAATGATGTGTGATGTGAAGGAGAGCGGGAGGGGCTGTGTATGCATGAGTGTCTCCAAGTGTGCGTTGTGAGTGTGTACTTGTATGTGGGAAGGAGATGAAGAGAGAGACTGACAGGCAGAACTGTATGAGTTGATTAGTTTCCTGCTCACTTATTAGGATGCAGATTAGCTGCATTGAGAAACATCTGGGAGCTTTTCTCAGACCCACATACTTCTTCTCTCATCACTTCTCACATGCCTTTTCATCACTTCTCCTTCTATATCTGATCCAGGCCTCTTCTCTCATCACTCCACATTTCCTGATCTCTCTTTGTCTCGTTTTTCCTTGTGCTTGCTTCTTTCATTTCCTTCGTTCTAACCCTGTCAAGCCTCTGTTTTACATCTTACTTTTACTTCTTCTGCTGCTGTCACCGTGTTGGCACTCTTCTTCTGCAAACCTCTTGTTTCCTGTCCTCCTGCATGTCTTTTGATCCTTACATCCATCAGTATATGCTGTCTTTTAGACCCTATTTTCCTTTCATTCGAATGACATCGAGAACGTTTACATCAAGTAAATGTATGGGATATATTGCAAGTTTTGTACTTTAACAAATATATATTATTTCATGTCATTTATTGGTTGTTCATCTATGTAAATATTATTTCTATGTAACTGAATGAAGGACCCAGTTCGGCTTGGAGCCTATCCCAGCTGACAGTGTTGATAAGCCCTGAGCAGCCAGCAGGTGAACTCGGGCCATCCTAGACCAGCTGACTGATAAAGGTGCCGGTCACATTATATTCACCGTGTTCATCTGAAGACAAACACACTGGGAGTCATTCTACAAACTGTTTAGGGACAGCAAATGCACTGAGCTGTAACGACGGAACCAGAGTTAACACAGAAGGCTCCCTCTGGGATTTGAACAGCAGCTCAGCCCATCATCTTAGTCATCTGTTGAAGTGGCTCGTGTCAACAAAGGGTTTGACCCATTTTACATGGTAAATCTTACTAAACTCCACAGTTTGTAATAAATTCCTTTTTGTTTGTTTTTATCACCCAAATTACACCAACCACATCATTAAAAGTAGACGTTCACGCCCACATATACACTCAGATTGAGCTGTCAGTAACAACCCAGTGTGTCATTCCTGGAACATGGATCTCTATGTCAGGAGCAGGTGGTCAATTCTGGACATTCTCTGACTTCTGTTGACCAGATGTCTGCTTACTACCTGTCACAATTTGTGATGCAGGTCGTGCGTGCGCGTGTGTGTGTGTGTTTGTGTGCGCATGTGTGTGTGGGCCTTGAAGCAGCCCTGCAGTCAGCAAAAGCAGCCTGAGGACAATAGGAAGTGATGAGCATCTCATAGCAAACGCTGCTCAACTGTCAGTTGTTGCTGCATGGTTGTGTGTGTGTGTGTGTGTGTGTGTGTGTGTGTGTGTGTGTGTGTGTGTGTGTGTGTGTGTGTGTGTGTCTCCGTCCCTCACCATGTAGCATCCGCTGACCTATTAGCTATAAACTATGCTGTCTTTAGTATTTCATGTCTTGTGAAGTGAGGTATCTTTCATGCAATCTTCAGTCTTTAAACACATCGTTGAGTTTTTCTAACACAAACATACTAAAAGTTCACCTCTTTAGTTCTGCTATGACCCGTCACATCTGCCAGCTTCAAGCTTAACAAACACTCTCTGTACTGTATGTGTTTAGATATTTTTATCTTAGTATGAAATATGTCCAGTTGTAAAACTAAATTAGGAACTGAATCCTGCTGAAATTCAGTTTTGGTCTCCAGACTTGTTTAGGTATTTAGGAGTCTGGCTGTGGTCTAACCTAAGCTTTAGCCTCTCTCTGCCTCTCCAGCTGTCTTCCCTATGAGTATCCCAACCTCATCAGGGAACTGTAAAGGATGGATGCCGCAGGGAGTCAATCCTCCACCAGTATGAGAGCTGTTCTACTTACTGCTCCAGAAAAGTAGGCTTTGTTCATGCCAGTCTCAAGCTCAGGCAGATATCCTCAAGCAACTTCACTCCTCTAAGTTGCTGGCAGATAAATTAGTGAGGCATCGTCACCTAAGGATATAGCAGAATTTAAAACATAATACCATATTCATAGACTTATTGACAATAACAAAATAATAATCACTATTGTTTTGTTTCAAAGTGGAATGGGGCAAATAATTTGTGTTAATTATGTTGTTTCTGTGATCATTTAGAGCTGAAATCTGAATTAAAATAAAGATTGAATTAGTTGCACCACCCTACTATGTGATTTACATATAAAAAACACAAAATTATGCTATTTGTTTTTATTTTAATGTTGAACTAATCTGTTAGGTTTTGTCCATGAACGTATGTTTTTGATATTATGTAGAGGTTGTGTATTTTCTCCTTTTTCTACTGTTTTCTTGTTGGAGTGACTAAACTCAGAGATAGTGATTCATCCCTCTGTTGTGTACAACTGTAAGATGCTAGTTGTGATTGGATACAATGAGACATATGGGTTAGTGTGTAAAAATATGTGTAAAATATTTGTTTGAAAATATCCAAGTCCCACTGGAACAGCCCATAAAATCTGTCTGGTAAGAACAAAGCTGTGATCCTACGGGACCCCCAGTTCTGAAAAGACAAGCAGCTGCCCTCCGTCGTAGTGGTGAGTAAGGAGGAGTAGAACTGGAGCAGGTGTTGATGATGAAATCCAGAGGAGTCTGAGTGGGACCAGTGGCGTTCACTCACTGATTATCCAGTGTTAAATCTGAACCATAGCCAACAGGCAGATGTCATGAAGCTGTCATCAAAAATAACTGTGACATGTTGATCAGCGAAGTACGTCTGAATATAGAACATGCTTTTAAATCATTGCTATAATACATAAAAACAGAGCTGGGTCTCATGTTCATGGGTTTTATACTCAAACTCTCCCATATTAAGTGAAACTCTTGCTGAACAAGATGCTAAGCTGTTTTGGTGGTTGGTACTTAAAATAATTTGCACTCAGCCCCAGAATTTGTAACCCACATTCAGATATTTTATACTGTCAGGATTATAAAACACGAGCAGCACACTGGGATGCTCTCGTTAAGTGTATATGACACAAAAGCGACTTGATTCCTCCTTTGAGGATGTTAGTTTTTTAGTCTGGCTCTGTTTTTTCAGCTGTGTTTGAGAGCCACGCTCCAGGATTACCATGGGAACTGGCCCAGTTTCCTCGGTTCAGATGTCCCACTTGTGAATGGGTGTGAAACGTGTACAGTACACTCATTTCAACCTGCGTCCCATCGTTTGGATTCAGTTGTTCATCCATAAACTCTGTTCCAGTGAATATTGTCAGTCTTTTAGACTGAACTGTGATGCTGTTTTACTGCTGAGAACAGTTATCTCTATATCTAATAACTTCTGAGTTTCTAAAAACGCAGCATGTAAGCAAATCAGTATGTGTGGAATAAAGATTTGAAGAATATGCCAACAAGGTCAGCTTGCTAATTTTACAATTGGGAAGAAATTCTGAATAAAAACCCTCAATTCTAGTCACAAACACAATCCCTTTTACTCTGACCAAAAAGCATTCCCACTTGGATTACATTGCAGGTGTTTTTATGTTTTAGCATTCCTGCTCAGATGTTAAACCAGATTATTTCTCTTTTTTACATAGTGCTACAGTTTTTTAGAGTATTTATGAGTCTTTATTCTCTTATGTTGACACTGAGAAGAGCATGTCTACGTATACATGCTTTCAGACACAAAAAAATCTGTCCGTTTTGTTGTCACTGAGGGGTGAAAACACTCACTCAGACCAGCACAGGCTACACTGGGCAGCTCATCCTCCGCTTGATTAGGTTAGTCCCACAAAAGAGCTGCCATCAGTCTTAATATTACACCAGAAAATAGTCTGGTTCAGTCCAGGCCAGGCTGTGTAGATGTGTGTGTGTTTCTGAAAGAGAGAGGGGGAGACTCTTATATTGGACAAAACCTGTTCCCCACAGAAAGTTTGACAGCTATTCCACAGATCTTGTTCCAGCCATTGAGGAGCTGTTATGTACTTGTTACATGTCTTCTGAGGATTGAAGTGCTGAGAACAAAAGCAGCCTCACAGAAAGAAGCTGTAGGTTTGAGTTTCCTCTCTCTTAAGTGTGACAGCCTAACCTGTGCCTGCCGAAGCACCCACCTCCAGTCGCGTACATCCTGGAGCGACGGTGCGCCCACTGAGTTGTGAAGGACTTCAGCACTGATGCTGCTAATGTCTATTCTTTCTGTTTTCACTTTTTACATCAGTAGATTCATGTCACAAAATCTTTTTCCTACAAGTGTGTTTCCACTCTCACTGACTAATTGTCACACTGGCAGCACAGATCAGAGCACAGAGCAGAGATCTTCGACTTAAAGTCCAATTTATCTGTAGCGTTATATTGTATAAAGTTGTATATATTGAATATTATTATTATAATTATTCTTAATAATTAATAATAATAGTCAAAACCTCGTAATTAGGGCACCACCCAGCATTTTCTTTGGAAGGTAAGCTGAGACAACCTTGAATATTATCCTATTTGTAATTTATTATCATTTATCATTTATCAGTCTGAATCTGAAAGAAGTAAGCTCGTTACCCATTTTCGATATGAAAAACACAAAAATTACTGGAAGCCCATTTATGATTATATACGGATAAATTTATTTACAGAAACCTCAAAATGAACATGTTAACAGCAACAGCAAAGTTATGAATTTGACTTGGTAACCAGTTCAATTTATTAACAAGATGAATTATTGAGGTTAAATAAATATTAATGACTAATGTTTCAGAGTGAGAAATGGTTTACTAATGAAATTAAGCTAATTTATTGGCCTATGAAGGGAAGTTGAAGATTAAAGGATTTTAAGGAGGATGGATGGATGAAGAGAGGTAAGTTTAGCTTGCTTTACCCAAACTGCATCACTTTGCAATAACCACATAGGTTGATTGTCTCACCGAACCACTGAACTTGGATCCCCGAGATACGTTGAGGCCTGGACGGCTTTGTCTTCTCCAGCAGTCACAGTGGCTCCTGTTCCAGCTTGAAGAAGAGGCAGTCAAAGCATAAAACGCTCGATGGGTGACTCAAGTGTGGAAGGGTATCAGAAGCTGATTGATACAGGTCTCCAGGATTTGGGCAAGCATGGCTCGATCTCTCTCATGGCAGGAGGATGTCTTCGTTTTGGTAGTTTAGCTTCAGATTAACGCCGTCTAACTTTTGGTTTCTAACGACGGATGAAAGAAAAATAAACTTTAAAACGTCTAAACTTGATTAAGAAGAATGTAACGTGAAAATAAAAGAAAGCTTAACGCCGATAAGACTTAAAGTCTAAGAGTGTGTTCTTCCGGGAAGGCCTCATGTCGCAGCTCTGCACAGCTCCCTGGTGGGGGGGGAGCAGGGCAAGCATGCAGGCGAGCCGGTGAGGTCATCAGGTCATCTACGCAGAGAGGCGGAGACGAAGAGAGAGAAGCTAGTAGCGAAGAAGAAGCGAAGGGGCGAAGAAGAGGTGAAGAAGAGAGCTAAAGAAGAGACGAAGAAGAGGTAGCAGTTAGCGCCTTCTGGTTTTAAAGGGCAGGGGTGGAGTCGGGTTCAGCCAATGGTGTGGTTGACTCCACCTTCATCTGCATAAAGGGGAAGTACTTAAGAATGGCTTAGAGGGGATTAAATTTTGATGAGAGGAATAAAGTTTCTAATTAATAAAATAAACCTTACCACTTTCCTCTCTGAAACGTGAAGTTATTCAGAATCACCGTTTAGACTGCGTGCATCATGTTTATTCTAAGCATAGAAACACATTAAATCCCACATCAAATTAATCAGAGAAATCAGTTACTCTTAGCTTAAGAGTACATACGAATAACATTTCTAGTTTCTTGACTAGATTAGATTTAAAAGAGATAATTTGGTATCATGTTGATAAACAATGTGAAAAGTCTTCAAGGAAAATTAACCAAAGAACTTTTACCTAAGTAAATCAAACAGGGAAAAAATCAAACTTTATCTTGTAAACACATTTTAAAAGTAAACCTGTGGACATTAACCTTTCTTTATATCAATTTGTATCACATTGAAGTTTTTATTTCATCTAGAATCTGTAAGGGTGAAGGGAGGTTATCAGAGACATTTTTAAAGACAGGAGAGACAAAGGAATTCCTTTGTTTTTCTTGGGTGAGAAAAGGTGGTGTGAGGGTCTTCCCACAGAGTGAGATGGACTGCAGACTTTTGATAAGCCAGAGAGGGGTGAGGGGGGCCTCATGGCTCCCTCTAGTCTGTGGGTGATCGAACTCCTTTTGATCACATCCTGAAAAGTTATTTGAACAAGTGTCACCAAGCTGTAAATTAGCATCCGCATTATCTTTACTGTCACAGAAAGATGAAAGGAGGGTTCTTCGACACCAAGGCAGGAATTTATGACCTCCTGAGGGGGAATCTTTTTGAAAGAGGGTGTGAGCTGGTAAGAAAAAGGTCAATTGTCACACAAACATAATCCATTTCTT
The DNA here is from genome assembly GCA_006937965.1 of Callopanchax toddi. Classification (NCBI taxonomy): domain Eukaryota; kingdom Metazoa; phylum Chordata; class Actinopteri; order Cyprinodontiformes; family Nothobranchiidae; genus Callopanchax; species Callopanchax toddi. Next base: position 554,155 of record SSNR01000182.1, read on the forward strand.
GATCTGGACCAGATACTTAGAAATAACGTCAATGTTCATTACATATCTGAAAACTTTTAGAGATTTCAATTTGTGTGAAAATAAAATGAAGAGAGGGTATTTGACAAAGCGACGTGGCCATGATATGCCTTTAATACATCAATGCTGTAATGCAACATACTGTATAGTAAAATTATTCTTTAACATTTTTTTTTTCTTCAAAAACCAATTGAGTGTGTTGCCAAAACAGTAGGGGTGTTAACTGAACATGTATTCATCCCATGTTGGTACACGAGTACATGAATTACCAGCATTGTGCTAACAGCCATGAGAGAAAAGCTGAAAGCTCTCTACATCAAACAGCATGAACACATTCTTCAGAATATCACACAGAAGATTAAAGATCTGCCTGTTTGTTTCTAATCAGCAGGGAAGAGTTTACCAATTGATCCACGGGAGCAGTGAGCAGCAACATGCACAATGGCAAGCTGTTACGTCATATATAGAGTATTTTGAAACCTTAAATGGCTGGGTATTTGTGCTTTGCTTTTATGGTGGGTTTCCCCTCACCTTACGGAGGAATTTGTTGTGAGGCTTTCATTATTTATTTAGTATTTCCACACTGGGGAATGTCATTCAGTAGTGGATTACATTTGATTTTGCATCCTTCAATGAATTTAACTGAAGTAAACAGTCCTTTTGTTATTTTCTTTTTGTAATATTTTTCTAAACACGACACAGAGCAATACCTTTCTAGAGTTGATCATATTTTCTGTTTGAGACTTGGCCAGTGGGATACTGTTTACAGTTCAGATTGGGTGAAAAATACTTTTTATTTCATATTAAAGATACCAGCTGAAAAATCCTGCCTTGCTGTACATGACCTGCTACCTCAGGCCATCCCACTTTCTGGAAGAGTTATTGTCTGTTAAAAAAAGGAATCAAACTAACAGTTGTTTTCCTTTGTTTTTGTTGTTGTAGTGAACTGTAACCCTTATACTGAGATACATACCAAACCACGACCCGGGCTTTCCAACAAATATTTTAGTTTCTCAAAAACTTTAGTTTCTCTCATCCTGTTTGAGGCAAAACAGAAACGTCATTGCTTTGTGGTCCATAAAATCTAATGATTTATTTTTGGGTGTTTACATTATTTTAAATTATTTCTTGTGCATTTGATTCTACTCACTCTAGATATTAACAAAACAAGTGTTGGGACTGTATAAATGAGTAGTAAATGGCAGAAAACCCACAGCACTAAACTCTTGTTTTTATTGTAGTTTGGGTTTTTTTTCTGAGGTTTCTTAAACTTATTTAAGATGTTTGAGTAAATATTTGATTATTGCACCAATTTCTGTCAAAATAAAGCTCAATAAAAGATTAACTGGTTGTGATTTAGCTCACAGTTTCATAATTACCTATTTAACCACACAGATGCACTAAGGTTAAAATGTGTCTAATGTTAAACATTCAGTGTGCTACAGGTTTTCAGCTGGTTTGGCTCTGACTGAGTAGATTGTAATGTTCAGTGAGGTTGTGGCACCGTGACTTTGAGTCCTGCTGTACTGGGGGGTTTTGACCTGAATTCTTTTTCCTTCCCTTTCAAATGAGCTGTACTTCAGACAAATGACAGCCTAATCCCACTGTGTTATCGATTGATCTGCTGCCACAGACAGTGATGAAAGTACCCTGACCCTTAACGGCTTGAAGTTCAAACAAGTGATGAATAAACCAATCCCTATGATTTATTGATTGTTGTGTCCTTTAGGTGATAGTAAAATGTTGATCTGGTGTTTGCTCACAGCTGATGAGTAATATAATTACACACAGGGCTTTTTCTGACTGTACTGGAACAGTTCCACTCAACTCTCTGAAATCATTCATCAGTACACAAAGAAATAACCTCTCATCTTTTTTTAAATCCATCTTTACTTGTGCTTTGCTTCATTTCTGGGCTGATAAAATAAAATAGTGACTGGAAAATGCATAAAGTCACCTGGACTCTGAATATTAGCTGAATAGTTTCAGTCACTACAGGTTGGATTGATCATCTTCGACTTGAATGTACTTTGAGGTTATTTTTTGTAAATGAACACTGACATTTTCTTGAAGTACCTTCATTGCTCACTGCAAAATCAGCTTTGAAAGACTGCTAAATGACAAGATGAGGGCGCTATCCCTAATGAACTCATTCTGTTTTCTTACTCAGACCTGCTCAGTAACATGTTAGGTAGTAGCTACTGTAATATGCAGGATGGTCAGTTAAGGTCAAGGTCTGCAAATTTATCTTTGATGGAAGCTCCATCTGAATCCTGCTTCAGGCATATTCTTAATAAGCTCGTGAACTTCAAAGAGGCCAATTTGCTTTTGCAACACGTACACAATTTCCTTTTATATCAAAGCCTTTTTTTTTAAATCCTCTTGTTTATTCTCGCAAAGTGACGGCAGACGAGATAGCATGTAAAAGGATCAGAGCTCAGGAAAATGGAGCAATGCTGTATACAGTGATTTAACACCACCACATTTGCATACTACATTAGTGTAATTTGTCACAATTTGTTTTGGGGTTGTATCGAGTTTAAAAATGGAACAGGGAGGGACACGTCTCACTTTTGCAACATGATAAGAACGTGTTTTGACACAAGGTTGTTGCTTTCTTATTTAAACTGATTTTGAGCTGCATGAGCTGTTTACAGGAATTAAAAAGCAGTTTGTTTTTTCTCAATCTTAGATGTGAAAACTCAAGGTGGATATTGTACAGATACTAACAAAGATACAAACAGTGAGAAAATAGCATTTTTTTATTGGTTTGAATTTTTCCCTTCACTGCATCCAGAACAAAATATCAGAAAACCCTATCACAAGCTACTTGTTTATTTACCGGTAAATAGTTTTTGCAAACTAGACTCAGCAAAGGCAGGAGTACTTCCCATCTTAATATTTATTCATCAGTTCAAGTCACCACATTGTAAAAGCAAACCTTTGCTGTAAATCATCAGTGCTACACACACACAACTTTACATAAAGCCATCGATCATGCAGAAACACTTATGCTACCAGTGTGAATAAAACATTTAGTTTGAATCTCTTTCTGATGGGATTTAATGTGATAAAATGACCCTAGAATTCAAACATTACTAGAATGAAAAACACTGGTATTGCAAGAGTTTTGGAGGCTCTATTTAGGGTTTTCCACATCTGTCTAATTCTCAGAATCCTTGCAAATGGAGATCTGCTACTCAGATTGGGCTAACAGCATATCTTTGTGCAGGTGGCTCCCCTCTAAATGAGGTGTTTTGACACAAAAAATGAAATAACTGCCCTGTTCAGTTCGAAATGTGCAATGTGTTTGCTGTGGGAAGCTCTCACATTTTTACTTCTCTTAAACATGAATCATGATAAATAACAGGTAGGTTCCAGTCTGAAAGTACCGGTATATGGAAAGCAGTTCTGTGGATTCAAAATACTTTTTCTGAAGGACAAAGTTTCCGTGGCTGGTTATTTCCTTATAGCACCAACCACTCCTCCAAATAGTAAACATTGCAGTGTGCACAAATGACATTGCTGGCGGCACACACACACACACACACACACACACACACACACACACACACACACACACACACACACACACACACACACACACACATTCCATTCTGTAACAGTTTATATTATTGAGACTATAATGAGTAGAATCTTGTTTTCGTCAAAATTAGAACATATCAAAGTCTTTGTTCCTCTCAGTTTTTTATAGGAGTCTTGGGAAATTCTAAGGTTTTTAAATAATTATCAAAGATACAGGCCAAATTATTGAGCAGCACCAAAGCAGGGAAGCTACTCGTTATAATTACAGTACATCCATTGTTAATATTGATTGATCAGATCATATGATAAATTACATTTAGTCTGTTATTTTCTGAACCTGATGTGCCTCTAATCCTGTTTTGACTCCTTTAACATGGTACTTCACTACATCTATTAGTTTTTCAGATTAACACTCCTTGTTGTTTTGGTCTGCATTAGCTCAGTGGCATTATCTGCAAAAAATGTTATCCTTAACCACATTTTAAAGATCACTCTAATTATAAGCAGCTAACGAAGCAAAATAAGTTTATTAATAGTCTTCAACCATCTTTAAAAGCACTGCGTGTAATATCAGTCCCAAACTTATGTTCCTTTGTTTATTTTCACTGAAATGTGTTATTTTTATCTACTTGAAAGGTGTTGACTCTTAAAGAGGAAATCATATTGTTTCTCTGTAGTTTTGTGTTTTTTAATTGGGCTGCTACCTCTATGCCTTGGACACTGTTTTGTAACAAAAAAAGATCTTGCAAGATCTTGATGTTTCATGGAAGTGGAGGACTGCTGAAGACTAATGACTGCAGCCAACAAGCGATCAGAGGTTGAAATGCAACACAAAAATGAACTAACACTGTTAAGTTTTTGCATGTAAATTGTTAATAAGAAATCGATATTATGCTTTAAGAATTTCAATATAATGTTGTGACACAAAATATTGCTACATATTGGTGCATCAATTTTTTCTTACACCCCTAGTAGTCGTGACGTCCTGGTGGACCCTCTCACTTGTCTCCTTCTTGCACAGTCACTCAGTTTGTGAGGACGTCCTGATCTAATCAGATTTACACATGGTGACTTATTCCTTTTTTTAATGATAGATTTATTTGAACTCCAGGGAATGTTCAGTTCCTTTGAAATGTATTTAATTCATTCCCTGACTTAAACTTTTCAATAACATTTTCTCTGAATTTGTTAGTATTCTTTTGTCTTTGTGCTAATGGTACCCAGGAATACTGATTGCCCAGAGTGTCTTTATACTACAATCACTTGATACAAAGTCACTGCATTCAGGTGATCTCCATTCACCTAATTGTGAGACTACTAGCACCAATTGGATGGACACCTGTTGAATTAGATCAGTCACTTTAAAGGAGGTGAATATTTGTGCAGTCACTTATTTTATGGTGCATAATTGTATTTAACAGTGATTTTTTTGTATAAATCAGTTTTTACTTTGACGGGGGGGGGGGGGCATGTTTTTCAAGATTGATTTATAAAACCAATCAAAGGGGTAAATCCATTCGGGGGTACTGTAAGAGTGGGTTTTGTGAGTTCAGGTTTGTACTGAAACATAGTGTAAGACTGTAACTATCTGAGCTGAATGATACAGGCACCCAAATCACTAAGAGGAGTTAAGTAAGTAAACTAAAATAAAAATCATCAGCTGAAAGGTCACAACCCTGTTTTTACGCTTGAGTTCCTCCGAACTAAATGTGTTGTTTGTCCACTCTCCACTTCTTCTTGTTTTGTTTTTCTCTAGTTGGTTGTGTACACACACTGTCTTTATATCCTGCTGAATTCCTAACAAGGTTGTTTTGATTTACATATTTTTTCAGTTACTGCTGACAGTCAGTAGATTGGGCCTGCAGTATTGAGGCTTAATTGTTTTCTTGTCTAAGCTGTAAACAATTAAACTCTTCTCAGTCACTGCAGTGTCGTCTAGAAAATGCTGCACTTAAGTTCATGTCAGTTCTATCATTTATGGTTTTTATATACAGTATTGGTCTGAATATAATGTGTGTATATATATATATATATATATATATATATATATATATATATATATATATATATATATATATATATATATATTAAAACGCTTTTCAAAGCTTTATTGTAAAACAACAATAAGAAAGCAACTGTTGAAGAAAACCCATATTAAGTCTGGACTACAGTTTGCCTGTTAGAAAACAGAACATCTACAATGAACTACAGTGGATAGTATTTATTTTCCAGCAAGACTATGACCTGAAGCATCCTGCTAAAGCTACACAGAAATGATTTGATGACAACAAGGTGGAGGTTCTAGAGGTTCAAAGACCAGACCTCAATCTGGTAGAGAATTTGTGTCTGGGCTCGAATAGAGTTGATCACACCCTGATGGTCCCCATGCAACCTGACAGTTTTACAATGAAGAATAGGGTAGAACTGTAGAGTCCAGATGTGCAGCCTGATAGAGACCTATTCACATAGACTCTGTGCTGTGATTACAACCTGTGGTCATCCAGTCGTGGATTCCTAATCCATACCTAAAAGCACCACCAGGACCCTGCAAAGACCTTCTGGAGTCATTTTTATGATGTACTGAGGTCTTCATCCAGTGTGAAGAGGCTCATGGTGTTCATCACTTTTTAGAGTCTTAACTGTTTATTTTTGGCTAATAATTGCACTTCTGATATTGCTTTTGTTTTTATGTTACTTTCTTTCACCTGTTGTTATTCACCTGGTTTAGCTCAGTGCTGTTCTCTTTAAATGGGTGCATCAGCCATTGTCTAATGCAGCACTTTGCCTGACCTCATAAACACAATTAGGCTTTAGCTTGACTCCATCATCCAAATCAAAGCAGCCATGAACCCCGGATCCTATTAGCATGCTAATAAAATCACTTCTCTAATACCTGATTTACTATTCGCTGGACTTCATCCTCGCTTCACTTGTGTGTGTAAATAAGTGAAATGCTGTTAAGGCATACACGTTCATGTTAATACCTTAAACACTGGGTGTTGTTTCTTTAGGTTTTTAATTGATGCGGTTTATTTAAACCTCATTTTCCTGCCTGTTTTGTTCACATCCACACAGCATACATAATTGAATATTAAATTTTAGTAAATATCATGTGAATATAAACAGTATTTATTCACTATTTACAGGCGTTTAATTGATTCTCTTTCCCATCAAACACTTTAAATGAGTTTGCGTCTTTGTGTAAGCTCATTTGTTTGATTCTCTGGTCGTTTCAGCACAGCAACACAATTTCCACTACAGAGATTTTTACTGTGTTACAGAGGAGGATGTTAAACTCTGATAATCTGTGTCCTCCTCTTCCTCAGTGCTCAGCGGTCTCTGCTCTAACGACTGTCCTGAAGATGTCAAGGTAAGAACATGTCTGTCTTCCTTTTTCTAAATATTACACTTTAAAAATGTGTGGTTAAATTGTGATCATTAACACTCTTGAAATATAAGTGCAGAATAAAATGAAAATTAATCAAACTAGATTACAAAGGGTGGTAACTCAGTGATTAAACAGAGCTTTCAAACTGTAACATCAGTACACTGTTTTGGGTTCTGGTTACCTTTATGTTCAGGTTTATAATAAATATACTTTGTTGATTATTTACACTGATTCCTGATAGGTTACAAATGAGATCATTACGACCTGAAATAAACACTTAATTATGAATTTTGATGAATAAAACAAAGCTGATTGATGTTAGTTTCTGGAGAATTTAAAGAGCCTAATCCAAACATGCACAGAAGATTATAAACTGAAATATTTCCTGATGTTTTATTAATAAGAATAAGCATTTCAAGAATAAAATACTATTCAGATTCTAATTATAAATGTTGTTAATTATTGTAATAACCCTTCTAGCTCTCTCTCTCACACACACACACACAAACACATATAGGAGACAGTGCCAGCCGTCCATGTGTATTTATTTCACCCTTTACTTATACAAGGCTAATTATAGTAAATAGATGTCAGTTTACAAGTTCTCTCTCACTTCACTAAAATAAATGCACTGATCTGAACTATAATGCTATTCTGAACAGACAAATTCAAACATGTTGAGAAATACTACATTAAATGTTTTTTATTAGATTAATCTTAGGAAGGCCTCATTTTAGCCGGCTCTTCTGAAAGCTCCCTCAAATGGAACAGAGACGTCAGGTAGTGCAAAGAGGAGCTCTAGTTTTCAGGCAGTAAAGGCGTAACTTGCACGTCGATATAGTTTACACATTTTTGGCATAAATGCAGAATGCACCCTTAAATGGAAAAGTTACCTGGAGCCTCATTTCATAAAACTTTGCATAGAATCCTCACTAAAAGTGTACTTAAGCTCAGCAAAAGAATGTTACTCACGTAAAGTATGTTCATGACCCATAAAACTCTACATACTCACAGCTGCATGCAATTCTGCTTTATAAATCACAACCTTCCGTAGAAATGTGCTCAGCTGACTTTGGAGCAGATCCCACCTCCTACACACCCACATTCTGCCATTAATGGTCAAAGTACCTTATTACGGTAATATTTTGCATATACATAAACTGCTGATTTCTGGTATTTCATGAGTTTTCATGGTAACGGAGAGGTCTTGAAAATTTAGTTTTACAAAGACTGAAATTGAGATGCTTGTGGGTATGATGGAGGAATGGCAAAATGTTTTTTGGCGATCAAATTTGTTGCATCGAAAATACAAGAAAGTGCACCAAGTACAGAGTTGCTGCAGGTGAACGCTGTCAGTGTGACAGAGATGGTTCTCAAGGACGACCGAGATAGTCCAGATCTAAGGGGATCATTTAATGAAAATATTGAATTTAATCCAAAGAAGCATCAGGCAGGAAATGTTATGTTGTTCATCTTATCAAACAATTATCAGCCAACCTGTATTCTAATTCCCACTAGAAAGTGCAAGTAGCACCAGTGCACCAATATGGGCAGTTGCTATATACTGTAATTTGAGGACATATGTATAAACATACTGTGATATAACTCTAAAATGCAAAAAAAAAAAAAAATTATTCAGATTCTCATTTTAATTCTGTTCAGAAACGGGGGTGAAGGCCTGACTGTTGTTTTTGTGTATACTTGTGTGTGTGTGTGTGCTTGTGTGTGTGTGTGTGTGTGTGTGTGTGTGTGTGTGTGTGTGTGTGTGTGTGTGTGTGTGTGTGTGTGAGAGTCTACAAGTCTGATAATGTGTCTTAAATTCACAATTTTTTCATCTCACTGGTGTGCTGCCAGGTTTCCCATCTCCAAAATGTGCTTACGCAAGTTTCAAAGTTTGCGTAAAGTTACGCACATTTTTTCATCATGTTTTTTTCTATAAATCACAAATTTGGCATAGAAAGTGACTTACACAATTTTTCGACCCTGTTTTGTGCACAAGCAAGCTTTATAAATGAGGGCCCCAGTACTTAGGAAACTACTTGGCACATTACCACCACCTAGTGGTCTCATTAGCAGTGTGTTACTACCAGGTGCACGCGGAAAAAAAGACAACTGTTCATCTAAACAGCAGTTGTAGTAATTATTCAAATTTGCATATTTTAGTGAGTCTTTGTCTATTCAAATATTACAGCCCCTTTCTTATTAATAGGGCTTTTTTTCCATATCCAAGTTTTTTATTTAATTTTTTAAACCTCTAAATTACATCAAATGAATACGTAGCTCAGACAGCCAGAGTGCTTTTCACTTTCATTATAGAGAAAGCATTAACTGTATCTTTACCTTTTGGGGTATTTTAGAGAACATCTAGCTTTTTGAGAATGAAGTCCATCACGTTTTCTTTTTTTGTGAGAAAATGAGGCCCATCATAAAAAGTAAAACATGGTGGAGGTTCTGTCAGGCTCTGCTGCCTCTTTTACTGCAGGCATCAAAGGACTGATAAAATCAGAAGAGTACAAAAGCATTTCAGAGCGAGATTAGTTACCCTGTGTTACAAAACCAGCGTTCTGATGATTTCAGTGAGCCTAAAGAAACTGTTACACAAAAGAATCCATCCGGTCTTCTTATAGTGATTCCTTTTTCAATAACATACAGTGTAAGAATTTCAAAAATGATAAACACCAAACATTTCTCTTCCTAAACTCCTGACATTTGAAATGATGCAGTGGGATTTGCTGTTTGAAGTTTGTTATTAAACAGGGACAGTCTGACAGCTCTGATCTCTACTGAGATTGACTGGGATTGATATTCTCATAACTGCTACTTGTTCTTAGTTTGCCCCTTGTGTCCGGTATGATAGCATGTAATATTTGATGTTCACATCAACACAATGAAGCTAGAACACTCGTATTAGTTTGGTAAGTGAAAAGCAGGGGGCATCATTACATACAGTGCTGCAAAAAAGTATTTCCCCCTTATAGATTTCTAATGTTTTAGTTTTTTGTCACATTTAAATGTTTCAGATCAGAGAAAAAACATGAAATAGACAAAAATTACCTGTGTAAATACAAACTTCAGTTATCAATGATGATGCTCAGTTACAAGCCCCTAAACCTAATAACTAGTGGGAACACCATAGGCAACGACTGCAGCCAGTTGTTTTTGATAATAATAGTTTAATCATAGGAAAATTGTTTCACAGCTTTTTTTGATCCATCCTCATGTTTTTAGGAGCAGTGGGCTGCTAATCTGGATGGTGCCCGGGGGATATTGGGGTTCAGTATCCTGCCCAACGATTTCGACACATGGTCGGGCTGGGGTTTGAACCCAGGTCTCCCGCATGAAAGACAAAATCTTTAGTACCTAGACATAACTAGTAATGAGTCTCTCATCACTTTGGAGACATTTTGTCCCACGCGTCTTTACAGAATTGTTCTAAGTAAGTCACATTGGAGGGTTTTCCTGCATGAATGGTTTGTTCAAGGTCAAAGGTCAGACATTCTCCTTCAGGGTTTTCTGGTAGACAGCAGAATTCATGGTTCCATCAGTTATAGCAAGTGGTCCAGGTCCTGAAGCAGCTCCAGATCAGACTACACACTACATGCTGCATAATTACCCCAGTCAAATCAACACTAGAGAATGTCTGTATCCACACTTTTGAATGTTGAATTAACAGTGTTTTGTTGTTGTTGTTTTTGTTTGCAAATTTGTGAAGTAGATGGTTAGCACACTGATAACATGAGGCAAAACCTACTCCTGCCAGAGTTTTATCAACAATCATTTGGTCAATAATAACACCACATGTATGAGGTGTTTAAAAATCTGGTTTTAAAGGCAGTAGGGCCGAGCTCCGGTTGTAGCCACAGCCACTAGGGCGCGCCCACAGCCATTAGGGCGCGCCCGTAGCCACAAATGGCTGTGACTGCTCTCCCGTAGCCATCAGACCAGCCAATGGCTGTGGCTATGAATTGCTGTGACAACAGCGGCCGCTGCCCGGACGGATTCCTTTACGTTAAAGGTTTTGCGACAGGTCAATGCTGAACTGATAAGCATTGTTTTGGCAGTTTTAAAGCACAGTAGTTAAAAACTTTGTTCATATTTTAAACTTTGTTCATATTTGATGTTTAGTGAATGCCTTTGGTTTACTTTGAACTTGTGCTTGGTCATATTATTCTAACGTGGCTGTGCGGTGCTAACCAGATGTCCCGTTTTGTTCGGGACTGTCCTGCATTTACCATAATTTTCTAATGTCCCACAAATGGACACTGTCCAGAATTTGTTATCTCAATCCTTTAACACCAAGCACGTCCTCGTTGACATTTCTGCACTCCTCAGTGGTTTGTGATATTAAAAAAAAAATTCAAACGGGTTTAGAAAGAAGAAAAATTAATCTTTCAGTTCAGCATAGTGTTATTATGGTCATTTACGCTCCGCGGTGACATTAGACCCACAAACCACCTGCTCGCTTGTTGTGAGTAAATGTGTATGACAGAGCAAAATCTAACTTTATGCCTACACGGACCGGTGGTGTAATGGTCAGCGCATCTGCTCCGAATTCAGTAGCTTAAGGATCGAATCCCGTCTTGGGCAATATAAAATCAACCATTTCATTCTTTATTTAATTAAACAAATTATTTAATTATTAATTATATTATTACAGTGAATTTGGGTATTTGAAAGTACAGCTACGTTTTAATAGGTAGGGGAAGAGGTGTTTGAGACAGAGGAAGACCTGGTACTAGTCAAGTGAAGGCTTCTGGTGTAATGGGTAGAGCATCTGCAACTAATTTTGGCGTTCTAGGATCAAATCCCTGTCTAGACATTATGAAAAAAAAATTTTTTCTAAGAAAACAACTAATGAATATTACATTGAATTTGCATATTTTAAAGTACAGTGGTATTTTAAAGTATTTACAGTGGCTACGTTCACAGCCATCATAGCCATGTTCATAGCACAGTGGCTATGAACGTAGCCACTGTGGCTACGTTCACAGCCATCATAGCCATGTTCATAGCACAGTGGCTATGAACGTAGCCACTGTGGCTACGTTCACAGCCATCATAGCCATGTTCATAGCACAGTGGCTATGAACGTAGCCACAGTGGCTATGATGGCTACGTTCACAGCCACCGTGGCTACATTCATAGCCATTGTGCTATGATGGCTGTGAACGTAGCCACTGTAAATACTTTAAAATACCACTGTACTTTAAAATATGCAAATTCAATGTAATATTCATTAGTTGTTTTCTTAGAAAAAATTTTTTTTTCATAATGTCTAGACAGGGATTTGATCCTAAAACGCCAAAATTAGTTGCAGATGCTCTACCCATTACACCAGAAGCCTTCACTTGACTAGTCCTCTGTCTCAAACACCTCTTCCCCTACCTATTAAAACGTAGCTGTACTTTCAAATACCCAAATTCACTGTAATAATATAATTAATAATTAAATAATTTGTTTAATTAAATAAAGAATGAAATGGTATTTTATATTGCCCAAGACGGGATTCGATCCTTAAGCTACTGAATTCGGAGCAGATGCGCTGACCATTACACCACCGGTCCGTGTAGGCATAAAGTTAGATTTTGCTCTGTCATACACATTTACTCACAACAAGCGAGCAGGTGGTCATAATAACACTATGCTGAACTATTAATTTTTCTTCTTTCTAAACCCGTTTGAATTTTTTTTTTAATATCACAAACCACTGAGGAGTGCAGAAATGTCAACGAGGACGTGCTTGGTGATTGAGATAACAAATTCTGGACAGTGTCCATTTGTGGGACATTAGAAAATTATGGTAAATGCAGGACAGTCCCGAACAAAACGGGACATCTGGTTAGCACCGCACAGCCACGTTAGAATAATATGACCAAGCACAAGTTCAAAGTAAACCAAAGGCATTCACTAAACATCAAATATGAACAAAGTTTAAAATATGAACAAAGTTTTTAACTACTGTGCTTTAAAACTGCCAAAACAATGCTTATCAGTTCAGCATTGACCTGTCGCAAAACCTTTAACGTAAAGGAATCCGTCCGGGCAGCGGCCGCTGTTGTCACAGCAATTCATAGCCACAGCCATTGGCTGGTCTGATGGCTACGGGAGAGCAGTCACAGCCATTTGTGGCTACGGGCGCGCCCTAATGGCTGTGGGCGCGCCCTAGTGGCTGTGGCTACAACCGGAGCTCGGCCTCCCTCTTTAAAGGGGGTCCATTACTCTTTCCACATAGGACCAGGTTGGTCGGAATAGCTTTTTTCCCTTAATATAAATGACATCATCCTTTAAAAACTGCATGTTGTAGTTTTCTTGATCTGGTATTGACATTTGTTTGCAGATCTGAAACATTTAGGTGACAAAAAAGCAATAACAGAACAAATCTGCCAAGGGAGAATTATCTCTTCACAAAACCATGTAGAAAGTAAAATAGCAAAAGAAGTACAATCAGCATCTGAAAACTTTTCATTGGCTTTTTGTGTTTCTGACACAATATTTTTCAGAAAAATCAATATGACTTTATTAGCTGTTCAAACTCATAAAAGCTCTTTATAAAAACATTGAGCTGTGTTTCCCTTCACTGGTGACAGGACGTCGTGTACAGTTCAGTGTCTCACGTGACCTTTCTGATTTTGTAATCAGCTCTGGATTAAAAGCCTTTGATGTATCTTTAGCTGTGAGCTCGTTTTATTTATCATAAGGGCTCTAATGGCCAATTATCACACGTAGGTGGACAAACGGGGGAATAGACATAAAATAACAGTATTACTCTCTATCCAGCCTCTCACTAGTGGGAAGTCCTTTACAAAACACATCAGCTTTGACATCGACAAGAGGCTGCTGGTTGTTTTGCTTCTCTGTCTACTCTTCCGCCCGCTTGTTGTCTAAGTGAAATTTATGATGAATGCAGTAGACGAGTGGTGCTTGCGGCTGTTTCAGCTCCTATCCTCTCCCATCCATCAGCCTGCTCTGTCTTTCCATTTCACTCTCCTACCCTTCCTCTTCTTAGTCACACCTCTCTTCTTCCTTCATGCATTCAGCTCACTAGTCTGCTCCTCACTGTTTCCCCCCTGTTTTTTAAGTGTATTTTTTATATCTTATTTCTATTCCTCTCTCACCCAGCTGCTGTATGTCACAACATAAAGGGCCTAGTCTCTTTTGCAGTGTATCTGTGTACGTAACAGGCTCATGATTAGCTGATGTAAAGTGAAGATAAGTCGACAGGTCCCTGTCATCCTTTCATAATGAGGAGATGAGACCAGAGTTAAACATCCACCCACACCGAGGCATAAACAAGCCAACGTCACTCTTATTTATGATCAGGCAGATTCAAGGCAGCCAGGTCAGACCATTACCATGTCAGCTACAGATGTGAAAATAAATCTGTTGTTGTCCGTCCACTTTCACACTAACGGATGGACACTGATGTTAAAAAGCTGAAAACATCATCAGTTCTTTTTTTGTTTTGGTTTTCCAGCCTTTTGGTGTGAATCAGCCTGGTCCTTATGTCATGTACACCACCGCAGACTCTAATGGCTACCTGAAAAACGCCTCAGGTAAGCAATGTCTTCTTTCAGTATCTGTGCACGGCACTACTAATGCTAAACTTTCCTCCTCAGTGATTTGAAATGGCCAAAAAGAGACATTTGTTTATCTGAAAATGTTCATGGCAATCTTATTGATGTCTTAACTTTGTAAACATACGTGGCTGTCTGTCCTCACTGTAGTCTAACACCAAAGGTCTTGTTTGGGAGGTTTCTGAAAAAGCAACAAAAAGGAGGAAGTAGTTCATATTGATTTTTTTTGTTGCTTCCTCCTAAATGAGCAAGGCAGATGTAAAGAACTAACAAAATGTAAAATTCTGTTTTAATAGGACTCTTGTGCTTTTCTCTTAATGTAGTTTCTGTATTTGCAAGAGCTCTATTAGTAATAATAATAATAACAACAACAACATTAATAATAATGTGAGTAACTTTAGGGCATGCTGAAAGGCAATTCCATATCTTCCTTGCTTGTGTCTGTAAAATTCTTTAAAATAATTATCTTTATTTTTCCACAATATAGTGACAGCTTTCTCCAAAGGGGAAGTGTTGATATACTTTTATGGTCATTCACATGTTTAGAACCTGGAACTGAAAGTTTTGCCAACGTCCTGAACACAGTTATGGTGTTTTTAAGGATCAAATTACAACTAAACATATTAGAAGAAAATATTTGGCCACGCAGCAGTGAAAACTAAATGAACGAATAAAATCCAACATGTGAGAATAAAAGACGTCACCAGTCGGGTCTAGGAGGTTAAAGAGACATCACTTCATCTGGACAGAAGGAGGAGGCAGGTTGACGTTTCATTTTTTTTAAAATGTTTTTTCTGTTGTTTCTTTAAAAATCACAGAAGGACCTTTAGACTTTATGGAGAGATAAGACAAAAATACCTAACAAAATATCCCTAACTAGAACCCAAAGGTTTTAATAAACCTGACCATCATAAAACTGAATGTTCAAATCTGTATTTGACTCAACATTCAGCTAAAACAGTAGAAAACAGGTTACCAATACAAATGGCAGCTCTCCTTTACAAAACCAGTCTGGATAACAGATTAAACAAAATTTTAACTAAAGTATTTAAACAAAGTTTGTCTAAGCAACCAAGGCCTAAACAGTGGAAAATAACTACTAAATGTCCTAAAGGTCCAGTAGAGCAGCTCCACAGTCCTTTTATTGGTCTTTGATTAATTATTGAATTTCTTTTTTGGGAATGGCAACCAACAAGAAAGGACTTTCTGGAAACCAATTCCTCCTGGGAGTCCAACAATGGTACTAGATATATTTTTCTTTTTTAGTCAGGAAAATTTCCCCTTCATTTACACAAAGGTAGGACTTTAAACCTGTACTGCAGCCAGCCACTAGAGGGCAGTAGTTGTTCCAGCTTAACCTTCCACTTTGTGTTTCTGTCTAAAACTGATATAAACAATCTCTTGCATTTTCGCACTCTCTACCTGCATATTCTGGCCACTCTAGTGGTTCAGTTAAGGCCTGAAGACCCTAAGGTATGTTAAATATACAAGTTTTAAAAAAACTATCATAAAAATACTGGGAGGGATACAGGCTACTAGTGGTGTAGAGGTTTTTTCAGGTACCCTGGTTTCCTCCCACAGTCCAAAATCATACATGATTTGGAAAATCTAACATATCCTCCAGTGGGTGCATGCATGAATGTGTTGTGTGTGTCTGTGTTGGCTCTGTAATGAACCCCCCCCCCCCCCCCCCCCCCCCCCCCCCCCCCCCCCCCCCCCCCCCCCCCCTTCCCCAACCTTCCACCACCAATCTGCTTACAGATTCAAGTCCAAAGCTCATGGTAGGAGTATTTTATCAGCTCTGTATGACCTTATGCAGCATATGTTAGCATAACCTTTAAGTCCTATTTAACACAAGCATTGCAGTCAAATGACATTATCAGCACTTTTTAAAAAATATACCATTAGTAAGGGTAATTTACAGTAGGAGTTTAAGATTTAAACTCTTGAAAGGTTTTTATTTTATGTTTTTATGGAAAATTTTTATTTTTATTAGTTGAAAGTTTTACCATTTCTCTTTAAATAAAGCTTTAGTTTGTGATGGTTTATTTGTATTGATTATTGTGTTTTCTGACCTCCAAAGGATTAGACTTTTCTGCCACTCCAGGAGTTCATGACCACCGCCTTTACCCGACTACTTTAGATTAATAGGAATGGAAAGGTGTGTAGGTACAGTGAAACAGATGTTTGAAGAGATAAGACGAGACACCGAGGACAGCAGTGCAGTGCCGTATTAGCTACAGTTAACCTAGCTGTTACGTTGTAAGAAGGACACAGAGCTGATGAGGACAAGATGCACTGACAGTCTGGGGTCAGGGATATATATAGCCTGTGTGTGTTCCTGTATGCAGCATAATCCCACTTTGTCAGATTTCATTGTTTCATTTGTGTCTTGGCGCAGCTGGAGTGTATACATATTTAAAGAATGAGCCGAAGAATCACAGTCCAGCATCATAATTATTTCACCATGCTTTGGAAAGCTTTAATCGCTTGGCTACAAAACAGAGCCAGAGGAATCTATCTATGGCTGCAGACACTCTGATGAGCCGCGCTCACGTTGGCACAAAACAGGGTTGACTTCATTTTAACTCTACAGTAGATGTCCTTTTTTTAGTAATTTCAAAGTGGAACTCAGCCCACAGTTTATTCCCGTTATGCACTTCACAGGTGTAAGATGATGTTAACTGAGCATAAAGAGCAGGAGTGTAGAGGGATGGGGGGTGTCAGAGTGGGGTGGGCTCTTAACCACCAGCGCCTACGCCTGCTGCAGAGAAAATGGAGAGTAATTCAGCATCCCACAGAATGTGGAGGCAGTAAAAAGTCATATATTTTAATAAAGTTTGAGGCAGCAAAAAGAGCTAACTTTGGTAGAGATTTATGTAGGGGGGGTGAATACACGTTTAAAGCTTTAAGCCCTGATCACAGTCCAAGATTTATAAAGCTGACTGCAGGGATTTGCTGCCATTCTGTCACAAAAGCATTAGTGAGGTTGGTCAGCTCACAGTCGGCGTGCCAATTCCTCCCCAAGGTGCTGGATGAGATTCAGGTAGGGGGTCTCTGTGTATGCCAGTCAAGTTTTTCTGCACTAAGCTGGCAGCATCATTTTTTCTCTGTGTGTAAATTTATTGTCTTGTCTTGAGTCTTTTTCAAACTGATGCTGCACAGTGTTTTTAAACTCAATTTTATCTGTGGTATTGTAAAATGTTGCTGGAGAAACTCTTTAGATTTTACCCAAAGTGGCTGTGAGTGGTCCAGTCTGACAGTATGATATCAAATAAAAAATGCATTAACACTCCAATCTATGCCGTAATCATTTAATTAGGAAGCTCTTGAATAGGACCCTTGTGTCTTTAAAAAGTAGCACGTAATTACAGCAGTACAGAAAATCACATCAGCTTTGTTGCAAAGCACTTGTATCAGTCTGCTGAACTTGTGTTGCTACACATCCACAGAATCAATTACACTTGTCTAAAAGTCAAACACACAGCTGAGCCAAGTGATGTACTGTGGACCACTATGTAGATATGAATCTTCAACATAAACCATACCATGTGTTTTAGTTTCTTTACTAAAACCCCGATGTTAGAATCCTCAGTGACTACAGACTGCAACTCTAAAACAGCTATGTGTGGCATTAGCATCACACCTTTACGCCAATCATACGTTTCGGACTGAAAGCAACTATTGGACAATCCGACTGTCTCGCCAAAGCGCCTCACTTCCGCACTGCTTGGATCCTCCATTAATGCGTCCTGGTGCATTTTTCAGCAGAACATCCCGGAACACCTTTTCAGCTAGCAGAAAACAAAAAATGTTTGGACATAGAAAGAGGAAAGACAAAGGGGAACGTTTCAACCTAGCTTGTTTACCAAAGTACCGAGTGCAGCTTTAACTAATTACAGCTAAATGTCTTAGAAAATTTATTACTGAACAAACAGCAGAAAGTTAAAGAACTATGTGAATCAACAAAAGTCAATACTTGAAAAAACGATGTGTGTTTTAATTTTCTAATCAGGAAAATGTCCCATTCGGGACTTAAATTTGTACTAAAACCAGCCACTAGGGGAACGGTTCCATCCTTAACTTCCAGATTCTGTTTCTGAGTCTAGATCATATATAAATAAATAAATACACAGTTATATTTATGTGTATATGTGTGCGTGCGTGCGTGTGTGTGAGAGAGAGAGAGAGAGAGAAAAAATAATGCAATCACATTGTATGAGTTTTTAAATAATAATTTGCTTTTCCATCCATCAATCAATCACAGTTGTTTCTAAACTGACTCTATTCTTTGTAAATGGGAAAACTAGAAAAATTGGCAGAGTATTAAAGCAGCTAGATGAATTATTTTTCTATGTATCAAAGTTTTCTAAATATTTTAAATGATATTTCAGGTCTAAACTATGATCTATGGGTTGAGCTCCACAACATCCGTCATTCTGATGAAGACCCCCTTCCTCCTATAGACCCCTTTGCATTCTTTCTGGCCGCCAAACTTTTTTAGCCAATAAAATTCAAATTTCTGCATTGTCGAATTTCTGTCAACGTGCACGTGCTTCGAGCAAACCTGTAGCAGTAGGGGGCGCTCTCGTACAGGACGCTCTGTGTGTTTCTCTGTTTACCTCTCAGCCGTTCATGGAGGAGACAGAGCTAATTTCTACTAAAAACGTATCCATTCCCCAGCCAATGATGGATTTATTTTTATTTTTAAACCTTTTACCTCACAGAAAGGCAAGGCTTGCCAAGGATACACATTTATTTTGGTCAAAAAGTTCATTCAGGGCCGAGTTTCTGTGTTCAGCTACAGAGCACCGCAGCAGCTCGCTGCTACAGAGCTAAGTATCAGAAGCAGCAGGGACAGAGAGGGTTCATCATAGCCAGGTACAGTGTTGGAATGTGATTTGTGAACTGTCAGTGATTAAACCCTACAGTTTGAGCAGCACAGTTTATGCCCAGCAACGTAATGCACCGTGTGCACATGCACACACGCGACCGCACGTGAGTGTCGAGGTGTTTTGGGGAGGAGCTGTAGGACGTTAGATTCAAAAACTGCTCTCTTGATGAAATAATCCACAATTCAACTTTAAATACTTATTTTCCCCCCACTGCATCATAATATAATAGGTCTTATCACATAATCTCTGGATGGGGCTTCCAGCTCTGAACATTCCTGAATTGTCGAGAATTCATACTAAACTTATTTCTCAGTCAGTCATCTTGTGTTTCTGCTCCAATAAATTATAAGATCTGAAATTGTAATGCAAATACTGTAGTTTTTACTGGTTGTAAATCCAACTTTTTCTATCTAGATACTATAAATATCAATGATTCATCTATATTACATGTGCATACTGTAAATATGAAGCCTATATTTACATTTTTGGCCAGAATGATTATCAGTATTGTGAATGAAATACAATCTGTTAAGATGATGGCCTAATTGGGAAGATAAGTAAAGCTTATAGATGTGAATCTATGAATCAAAATAACCCATAAATACTACAAGCCGTCATAGCAAATCTAAATCACTGGGATGTGGTGTTACTTGAAATCAGCAACACAAAAGTGTTATAAATCTATTCCCTGGATCCTTTGCTAATCTTTTTAGGTCTCCTTATATCAAAGCTCTCTGCTGTATCATTTTCACAAAACTGTAAACTTTTCTCAGTTTTCTAAGAGGTGAATCAGAATGGATGTTGTTCATGTAGCTGATGACTCAGCCTATGGTTCAATTCTCCCCAGACACCCAAATAATATTCACAAAGAGCAAATGTAAATAATAAATGATGTATCTTAGCTTCACGTTGAGCCAGTCAGTAAATTGAGTTCATGTCAATTACTAAAATTAGTTGCACATTTAATTGCTATTCCTGTGTGTCATGTGATCAATTTAAGTTTAAGAAAGGCTATTTATCCACATTCCTGGAAAATAGCAAAAATTATACCATTATCAAAAAAGGCTAAGCTACCATTTAGTGGTTCTAACAGTAGACCTATTAGCCTGCTGCCCACTCTGAGCAAAATAATGGAAAGAGTTGCATATAATCAAATTCAAAAATATTTCTCAGTTAATGATTTAAATACAGATTATCAACATGCATATAGAGCTGGACATTCTACAACAACTGCCATGACTCAAATGACAAGTGACTGGAGTAGTGAAATAGACCATAAACATTTGGTTGGAGCAGTTTTATTAGATTTTATTTCAGCTTTTGATATTATTGATCATGATCTTTTATTACAAAAACTTCAGTGTTATGGTTTTAGTCCAACAGCATTACTTTGGTTACAGAGCTACTTGACAAACAGGAGACAAACGGTCTTCTTCAATGGAAGTTTTTCTGAAGAAAAAACTGTTTGTTGTGGTGTTCCACAGGGAAGTTGTTTGGGTCCACTTTTGTTTTCAATATTTACAAATGATTTACCGTTTACGCTAAAAAAATGCAAAGGTCTCTATGTATGCAGACGATTCTACAATATATGCATCAAAACCTTCAGTTGAGGAACTGGAACAGGTCCTGACAGAGGAACTAAAGTCTGTATGTGATTGGGTAACGAGCAATAGACTCATTTTAAATGTGGCGAAGACTAAGTGTATTGTCTTTGGTACAAACAGGATGCTGTTGGACGAGCCTAAATTAAAACTACAGATGAAAGATGTGATAGTCAAACAGGTAACAGAAACAGAACTTCTTGGAGTGATAGTTGATAATAAACTGTTGTGGTCAAATCATGTAAACAAAGTGGTCAGAAAGATGGGCAGAGGTCTCTCAGTGGTTAGATGTGCTCATATGCTGCCTTTCAGTGTGATGGAAAATGTCATGAAAACACTGGTGCTTTCACAGTTAGATTATTGTTCAGAGGTCTGGTCATGTGCTGCACAGTCACATATAAAATCACTGCAAATTGTCCAAAATAAAGCAGCTAGATGTGTACTACGATGCTCATACAGAACTAATGTTAACTGGATGCACAGCCGTTTATCCTGGTTGAAGGTGAAAGTAAGGTTTAAGGCATCACTCTTAAATTTAACCAGGAACATTATAATAACTAGAGTACCACGAGTACTACATCTAAAACTCAGTTTTAGCTCTGATGAGCATACTTATGAAACGAGGCATGCTATTGAGGGTAGGTTCATACTGCCAAGAGTACAATCAGAGAACGCTAAGAGAACGGTGATGTACAGGTCAATGGTCACATGGAACACATTGCCTGGTTACATTATTAAGGAAGATAACCAACATCAATTCAAATCTCTCTTAAAAAGATATTTGCTGACGGACCAGCTCTCTGAACACTGACACTATGTATATTTTTCATCCTAACTAAAAATATCTTGTATTTCTTTTCAATCTAAAAATAATTCATAGAGTTTTTGTAAAAACAGGATATATACTAGGTTCTGTTTTTTGTTTTTGTTTTGTTTTTGTGTGTGTGGTTGAAACTGTTGATTGTTGTTTTTGTTCATATGTATTTTCATGTTCTATTGTTTGAATTATTGTAGAATGAAAAAATGTAAACACTGTATGGCAGCATGTTGGATGGACTCCAGGCAGACTAGCTGTTTCAATACAGCTAATGGAGTTCCAAATAAAGATAAAGATGTAAGAAGAACATGTTCTTGACTTTTTGTCCAGACATCTCAAATCAGAAGCGTCTAGATTCTGACAGTGATCCTTTTTCCTGGTATATTTAGTGAGGAGAACCACCCATTTAGAATATCCAGTCTTTATTACTTTCTGTTGATCTTTCTTATAACTTATTTTTCCAGTTTTCTAAAAGGAGGGCAAAGAGAAAACGGGAGGAGGAGAGTAGCCAGAGGCTTTGCTGGCACAACTCCCCAGACCCCTATTTAACAGCAGGAGAGTGCTACCAGGGAGATGAGTGTGCGTGTAGGTGTGTGTGTGCGTGCGTGCGTGCGTGTGTGTGTGTGGTAATTTAAAGTGTATTTATTCTGTAGCTTGTAGCTCAGGGAACAACTAGCTAGAATGCCAGAAATGAGCAATGATAGGGCTCTCACACACACACACAAACACTCTCACATATACCGTATATTGTCTGGGTCTCTTTACTGGGGTCTAGTGTTTTTCACTTACCCTTCACCTTCCTGAAGGAAGCGAGAGCACAGAGGAAAGGAGAGATAATAAAATGCTGAGGAAAAGAAAACTCCAACCTAGAGCACAGCATGTAAACTACCTTTAGGAGAGAAGAGAAAAAGCAGGAACAGTTGGTATAAGACTAAAATAAAGTCAAAGAATAAAGCTATAGTTTAAATAAAGACATTGAAAGTAGAGTTGTATTATTCTGACAAAATATTTTACTTTAGAAGCCCTTTTCTGACACATCCAGTGTTACTGTTCCTCTTAGGGAGTAAGGCATGTTCTAGTGATAATGTCATCCTTGTACATGATGTAAAGGTCAACACCAATGCTGTAGTACTGTACGTTATATCAGTGTTCATGCATACTTTTAAAAAGATGCCTATTCTCACTTGTTAACAAGCTGACACGGTTTGCTGTGGTCTTATTTTAGTTTTGTAGCATGTTTTGGTTAAACATCATTCTGGTTGCTTTGGAGGCCGTTCTGTAGAGCAGGCTGATTTAGGACGTGGAGTGGGGCTGGTGGTGGTAAAGAGGAGGATTGGGAAGGTGAAAAATCACACGCTCTGCCTTGCCTTACCATGGCAACTGCTGAGTATGAAGACTGAGGAGTGATGGTCTGTGGAACAGCTGAATCTGACAGAGCAGCCCATCCCCAGTTTTAACTGGAACCAATAACAAAAAGGAGTTTGGAAATCACTGTTTGATCATTAAGACCATCCTGAATGATGAAACTTCCTCTTTTAGACATATATTTTTTCATTTATACTGCTTTGAACTGGCCAAACAATTTCACTTCAGCCATTTGCTCACCCTTGTTGGAACAGTAACCCTCAAATATGGAGTTTATCTACTAGGTGGAGTTTATGTTTAAGTGCCTTTTGTCATTCAGTCGCATAGAATGTAAAAATAATCATGGTGGACCTCAGAGGGAGTGGAGATAAAAGATGGATGACAGGATGACTTTGACTCTATAGTTTGAGTCTCATTTATTTGTGAAGCACATTTTTAAAATAACTGTACAATAATAAACTGAAGGAAAGACATGAACACGGGGCATAAACAACAATAAAAACAGATTTAAACCTTAGAGGTAAAGAAGAATAAAAAACTGATACTGTACATTTTTCCTCTTTAAATCAGAATGGCTCATGGAGTGAGATGGCTGCAGGTCAATTTGTTTCTCTGCCAAGTCATACTTTTGCAACATTGGTTACCATGGGTACAAAAAGAAGCCACCTGCTACAGGTTTATTCATACCCACATTCATCCACTTTGTGCCCACAGAGGCAGCTGAACAAAACCTTTGAAATGAAAATAAGCAAATTTGGAGCTTTTGTAACATTATTACAATCATCTCTATGGTACTCCTGAGCATTTGAGGTATTAAAGCATGTAAATACCCCACAAGAACTTAGAAATTGCCTAGTTTGAGAGTTCTCCTAACTTGTTCTCAGTGCATTATCTGAGCAGAACTTTTTTTCTCATGGTGTCCAACAGCTGTTGTATATGAGGACTTCCCCAAGAGATCTGAACTTGAGTTTCTTATGAATTATAAAATGTCCTGACCAGAACGAACTACTGTATGTTTTAGTTGTTGCTGCCTTGAATAAACCCAAAAAATTCCCAATTTTTGTGGAGTACAGGCTTTTAGTATTGAATATTTTCAGAATTTCTCTGAATCTCAAGACAGAATCAATTTAGATGTGTGGGTTTTTAAAAATCATGCATTAAGCCTCTAAAATGCTGTTTGCCTGAGAACACAAGCAAGATGGGCTGTGTTTTCTCTATATTTCACACAATCAGCATCTGCTTTAATATATCTGCACTTTGAAGAGTGTGTCTGGCATGTATATAATTTATACACTGTGATTGAACCATTACGCTCAATCAATGTAGACAATTTACTGCACTGGAGCTTTTCACAGTGCCTGCAAAGATACGTGCGTAGTAAATTTTGTTACAAAGATAAACACATTATGGTTATGTTAGCTAATAAAGGTTACTGTGAAATAAAGCACAGGTTTATCCTGTGTAGGGTCACATGGAAACATGCATAAGTGCACACAGGGTCATGAGCATGCTGGGATGTGTGCACATGATACATGCATGGGTGAAAAGTGGTAACAGTTTTATTCTCTATTGATAGAAACATCAGACACTGTATGAGATTATAATCAGTTCATATGGAATGACAAACAACTGGGTCCTAGGTGGTGCTTATTGCTATATGTTCAGAGGACTAGATTGTATTGTAAACAAGCTGACTGAAGGAGACAGCTGAGTTTTCTTCTTCATGCTTTTTTCCAGCAGGTTCAGTCCAGGCAATGGCACCTCAGACTATCAGCTGTTATAACTGTGACATCCATGTGGTTTGGTCTGCTTTCATAGGTGCTTTGTGAAAGTGAAGGTGTGATTTAAAAAAAAAAATTTATCATTCCTCCCCCAAACAAACTGAGTCCTCTGGACTGTTCTGGTGTTAAAGCAGCCTGAACCCGATTCCTAAGCAGGTTTACCTGCACACATCTTTCCTGTGGACCAGCTAAACACACCAAGTCTAATGTGATACCAGACAAAGTGTAATGGTTGTGTTTGTTTTGAGTTTTTCAGTTTTCCAGACTCATGAATATAATAAATACTGGGGCTGTCAAACTTAATGTGTTTTTAATGCATTAACGCAAAGCCCCCTTTAACGGCATACATTAAATATATTATACATATACATACATTTCAGGCTTCCGTAGTTTTGCTTTTCGCATGTATGCATGCACAGATCTATTGTCCTGGCGTTCCATAGTCTGTGACATAAACAATGAAACTGGAACATCAATGCTAACTCTGTGGATGTTAGGTAGTATGGAAAGCAAAAAAAGTTTAGCTTTGAAACTATACCAGATGGTACAACTGATAAGACGAAAGTCATTTGTGTTTTCTGTCGATGTGAACTGATCTATGACTGTAGTACGTCAACACTCAAATGCCAAATGCTGGCGAAGCATACAGCTGATGCAGAGAGCCCTCCTCCCCCTCGCCGAAACTAAAACGTTTTCAGCAGAGACAACTAATTCTACATCCAGTAAACTTTCAACAGCCATAGCTAAATGGGTGGCTACAGCATACAGAGTGATTAGCATTGTGGAGGCTAATATAAACATATTTTCATTAAAAAGTATGTTTTTTCCACACCATTAATTATAAGAATAGTTGAAATAAGAAAAATATTTTTAGGTCAGTTGAGAATATCTTAGAAATTAATCACGAAATAAATTAAATTAAATATGGACACTCATGTGATTGATCACGATTAAAGAATTTAATCGATTAACAGGCCTAATAAATACTCATAAGTACAAAAAGTTATTATCATATCCCCCTTAAACTTCAACCTGTTCTCCAGCCTGTGTGTCCATCTGTGTGTCCATGTGAGTATAAACCTTGACATTTCTGTCCTCCTGACTTTGTGTGTGTGTGTGTGTGTGTGTGTGTGTGTGTGTGTGTGTGTGTGTGTGTGTGTGTGTGTGTGTGTGTGTGTGTGTGTGTGTGTGTGTGTGTGTTGCATCATGCTCCTTACTAAGCAGGTTGGATGGATGAGTACGGGCTGTGCTTCTGACAACACCACACCTCATTATCAACAAAGTCCTGCTGAGATGCAGAGAGGGGGGGCAGGAGACAGGCAGGTGGGACTGTGGAGATGAATAGTCGATGTTATTCATTAAGAACCTTTTTAATGCTCTCTCGGTTGTACTATGAAGTCTAAATTATGCTGAGCAGGAAAAGAACCTGCTGAGTGATCCTCTCAGGTTCTCCTCTCACACCTGGTCCTGAGAAATGTTGATTTTAACCAAGATTCATTTACAGCCAATGTTCGGTTTTCTTTTGACTCACTATTGTTATTTTTTAAATTGTGGTTTTTAACCGGTTAACTTTTTATTACAACAATTAATTTAGCTTAAACCTTTCTGGTTGTTTAGGACAAGATTAGGGTTTAGGTTTTCAGTGGTAAAGTTATCTTAAGTAAATCCAGTTATTTACAGTTTACATAATGAAGCAGAAGATTGTAATGATACTAGCAAGTATTAGTGGTAACAACTCCTGGCAGTTTCCTGTCTATGTGTGTGTTTTGTGCCAATGATTGTGAGCAGGAAGGGAGTGAGAGAAAAAGAGGGACATTTAGGGAGACCGGAGGAGTAAAGAGATAGTGTAGGAGAACAGAGGGAGTGTTCATAAAGAGGAAAACTGTAGCAGCTAAGATCAATGTTTAGCTCTCTGCAGACTGTCCAATTAGTCTAATGAGTTCTAGGGATTAGCAGTGGCCCACACACACACACTGAACACACTTTTATTAAACACATACATATATAACCTTTTACAAACATTTGCAGCATCTCATCTACCAGCTCACTAATCTCATTTTAGATTAATAAAAAATCCAAAACAACTTTGATGATCCTTCTAAGAGTAGCATAAACTTATGTTGACTTCTTCATTGGCTTGAAACCATTTACTTTTTCTTTTACCTGCATCACGCTGCGTCCTAAAACACAGTGTTTTACACTCTTTTATCACATTGATCTATGGTCACAGTATACCCTCGTTCTTATAGAAGTCAGCGGGTCAAGCGTGAGTGTTATCCTTTTCTCTGACCATTTTATGCCCTGCTGTATGAAAGATTATCTGGAAACATGCAGGGTGAATTCACAATTTGTCAAAAAAAATGGGAGAGTAGGTGGATGAGAGAAATGGAATGGGCTGAAAGAAGAGAAAATGAGAGGGTGGAGAGGACAGAGCCCAAAGTGTAAAGTTGAGTTGTAGAGAGAAAAGCACAAGAGTGAAAATGAGGGTGGAATAAAAGAGAACTGCGAAGGAGGAGGAGAAGAGTGCAGGGAGATCAGAGCGGAGCAGAGGAAAAAGGAGAAAAATATCAGGGTGGAAGGAGAAAAAACAAGAGAGGTAACCGTCCACAGAGATGTAGTGAATGACTATCGATCAGGCTTAGCAAGCTTTTTCTCTGCCCTGTTTTTCACTCCGTCGCTCTGCCTCTTTTACCTTTTACTTCTCACCTTCTAATCTCTCCCACAGCCAGTTGTAGATACAAAAAAATGCTAGCAGCTAGTTTAACTTTTGATTTGCCTGTTGTTTGTCTGGCTGTTAATCTGTCAGCCTCATGAATCATTGAGCATCATTAAGAGAAGTGTTTTATTAATGATGCACTTTATTACAGAATAAAACTAAAGACGTTTTAATCTATCTGTAGAGTCAAATGTCTAGCAGTGATTACTTCCCCCTCCTTCTGAGGTATACACATCTCAACACTTTGAATATCACAACTGTTGGAACATTACTCACATTTAGGATGTTCAGAGAACAATTAATATTGACGCCATTTCAAAGATCTTATTTTAAACTAGTTGTATCAATAACTTCATGCTATGAACCAGTTTGCAAGGCTACAATTTGCATTTCACTAAAAGATTTTTGGTGTCAATCAGAACTTCTAAGGTGTCCTGCTGATTGCCTTAGTTTTGGGGTAATTTGTACATAATAATAAAAAAGTCAGCAAACACAAAACTTGCTGTAATGCCAACAGTGTAATATTACCTGTGGGTGGGTTTAGCATGTAGATTTTTTCTATTTTATTGTAAACAAGGCTCCACTTTCATTCAGTAAAGAATAGACTTAAGGTGTTTATTATTCCTGTTCATGAGGGCTTTTTGTGGTCTGGAACTTGCATGACTCAGGCAAAGTGACTTAAAAGAAAAGAACCATTTTTCAGAAAAACAACCTGCCTCAACTCTGTGTCTTCAACTATGGGGACAAAGTGTCTGCTTTTCCTTCTAGTCACATTGACCGTATCCATCTATATTAGTTCTTCGCCCATCAGAAATGAGTAGAAATAATAACATTGATGTTTGTGAATAAACAATCGATACAGATTGGTAGATTTGATGCATGAATCTGGAGAAAAAATGTTTGACAATTAACTGTCAAGTTTCTTCTCCTGCAGCCAATCTCCTAAAGCCCGGGACACACAGAAGACGGATGCGTTGCGCCACAGAATCGCCGCGGTCTAGAGGGTACACAGGACGCGCTATGCAGCCTATGGAAGGCTGAACGCTTCTTGGAAAATCGCCGTATTAAAGCCGTAAATGCCCGCGCCGCGGAGCTTGAGATAGAACCGGCACCTATATTTAGCACCTCTGCGCGGACCGGCGTTTGCGTTGCGCTCTCCGTGTAGCCACTCTCAGTAACTATAATGTTTTGGGGTTTTTTAAAACAGCGCGGGCGCGACACATCCGTCTTCTGCGTGTCCAAGGCTTAAGGCTCTTTTTATTCCACATGATTGTTAGGTAGCACTATTAACAATTCACCAAGACTTTAAATGGAAGTTTTTAAAAATAAAGATGCTTATGGATGTTTTTAGAACAAGAAGTTTAGTTTTAATTCTCAGTTTCTTCTTTTTGAAGCATTTAGGCATTATGAGTGCAGCTATTTGGATTCAAA
Source organism: Callopanchax toddi (assembly GCA_006937965.1). Taxonomy (NCBI): domain Eukaryota; kingdom Metazoa; phylum Chordata; class Actinopteri; order Cyprinodontiformes; family Nothobranchiidae; genus Callopanchax; species Callopanchax toddi. Next base: position 583,287 of record SSNR01000182.1, read on the forward strand.
TGTGTTTCATTCCAAGAAAACCTGCTATTTCTATTTCACTTTTAGAAAGCGCAATCTTGGGTGATGACAGCTATCTGCAAGGCTGTTCACACACACACACACACACACACACACAAGCAGACCGTGTCATTGCGATCATCATGTGGGCGCAGGTGTTTATATGCTTCAGTGCTGTAGTGTTTAAGAGGCCGTGCAAAGCAGGACAGAAAGATAAAGCTCTTTTTAGTTCTTTGCGGAGTTATTTGGTTTATTGCAGCATGCACACACACAGACACACACACACAGACACAGATGCACAGAGGAACACAGGTTTTACTTGACAATCCTTTTCCAGATGTTGAATCTTTGTGTGAGCGCTGAAGGGAGCTCTTCTGGCGAGGTGCTCAGTGTGTGTTCGTATGTGCTCCTGTCCCTCATGGCTCCTTCCTATATCACAGCAATTTGCTTCTTTTATAGCCATCAAGGGAACGAATGGTTTCTATAGCGACAGGCACAAGGAATTAGTTTTTTCTTCCAGTTTTGAACCCCTGGAGAGGGGGGTGGGGGGTTGTGAGCCATTGTATGTGTGATACTGTGACCATACCATCTTCCTGGATATGTTTACTGGGGTTATAATGTAATAGAATTCTCTCTCTTCTATTTTTTTTTTTCAGTTTTATACGTAATTTTATTTTTGGATTGGTCACATATCTCATTGTCCTCGAATGACCACAATTGTCACATTTCAGACTGACATTATTTCGCTGCAGCTCTTGCCAGAGGTGGTAAAACATCCAGACAGAACATGAGGACATGTGTCAAAAGACCTCAACAGATAGACACACACCCTCTCACACACATTAACATGTTGTGGCTCCCTCAGAGGCATCCATGTCCTCTCTCCGTCTGATTTTTCTCACATCTTTTTTTCTCTCCACTTTGCTTTCTGATGCCCGTGAGGAGTAAATGTCTGTTGCAACATCCTGAGGAGTTTATGGCTCACTCTTCTTATCACGCCCCTGTATGACTTTCTGTTGTGGAAAACAAAATAAGAATGATTATGTAAAGCAAGCATTTTCATTATGAAGCTCCTAAATGCAATTTTTGTGTCCCTTGTGGGTTCAAATGAAGGCAACTTCTTTGGATCTTTGAGGACGTTTTGCATCTCCTCGGAATTGAACTGAAACGTCTTCAAGGAACCAATCGAGTCCAGTTGCCTTCTTTTGAACCCACTAGGATTATCATGACCTGTATGAGAACCTTCACCAACATTCTTTGTGTTCTGAATTAGTTTCTGTCTAAGTAAAGAAATAAGACTGTAGTGTTGGTCCACCTTCAGCAGCTTTAGAGAAGCTTTGAACCATTTCACTGCTGCAACACAACTAAACCTTGGTTTCCTTCAAGTGTTTTCATCAAGTTTAAACTGTAGACAGAAGAGTTTTATCAAACATCTGCTGTGTCTCATCTCAGTCTTTCAGCATCACAGAGCTGTAGCAGCACAAATAGCAGGCACTTTGGAGATAATTAGCATTGATTATGTACTGTAGAAGTTTATGAATCATTCCAGGACAAGGAAAATTCCCCAAAAGTTGGAGTGTTGCATATTCTTATAAAGGAATTTGTATCTCCCACCACCTTTCATACTGGAGTTGTATGCTAACATCAGTCTATGTTGAGAAATGATGGAGTTATAACCATTTGGGTCAAATCTTGTCTCAGTAAATTTTGGAAAATCTCTCACAATCTGTCAGTGTTCTGAGTTTGTGTTGTGAATGAACCACTGCATCAAATTTCAGTTCAAAGAGTTGCAGATGTTTTTGTGTTTGCTCAGGTCTATGAGTTGTGGTCACCAAGTTGTATATGGACCAATGAAGGCATTCTGAGATTTTCATTAAAATCTATCCAGTGGTTCATGAGATATTTTGCTAACAAACGGATACCAATAAAACCCATCACTACCCACCTCACAGCTTTCAGCTGTGGGTGATAAGGAGAACAAAAGGATTTCACTTCATTTAGTTTACTGTGAAACGTATGTATTTTATTGTATTTTTAACTATTAGTCTATACGGGCTTAATGGTTTATTTTGCTCTGTTGTCCACACACTAATCTCATACACCAAAGGGTTTAGTCTATCTGGATTATTTTTCTATGTATCAGAGTTTTCTAAAATGATATTTCAGGTCTAAACTATGATCTATGGGTTGAGTTCCACAACATATGTTAGTCTGCTGAAGACCCCCTTCCTCCTATAGACCACTTTGCATTCTTTCTGGCCGCCAAATTTTTTTAGCCAATAAAATTCAAATTTCTGAATTGTTGGCTTTCTGTCAACGTGCACGCGCTTCGAGCAAACCTGTAGCAGTAGGGGGCTCTCTCGTACAGGACGCTCCATGTGTTTCTCTGTTTACAGTCTCAGCTGTTCATGGAAGAGTCAGAGCTAATTTCTACTAACGTATCCATTCCCCAGCTAATGACAGATTTATTTTTATTTTTAAACCTTTCACCTTACAGAATGGCAAGGCTAGCCAAGGATACACGTTTATTTTGGTCAAAAAGTTCATTCAGGGCCGAGTCATTTCTGTGTTCAGCTTCAGAGTACCACAGTAGCTCGCTGCTACAGAACTAAGTATCAGAAGCATAGCAGGGACAGAGAGGGCTCATCATAGCCTGGTACAGTGTGGGAACATGATTTGTGAACTGTGAGTGATTAAACCATACAGTTTGAGCTGCACAGTTTATTCCCAGCTTACAGACGAAGAAATGCGCCGTGTGCACGCAACCGCACGCCACCGCACACGTGTGTCAAGGTGTTTTGGGGAGAAGCCGTTGGACGTTGGATTCAAAAACTGCTCTCTTGATGAAATAATCCACAATGTGACTTTAAATCTTAACAATTTTATATTTTTAGAATTAATTTTAGATGGTGTTAAATTTAACACGAGGTTTTGGGAAATACAAACACCTCAGTTTGGATATTTTAATGATGGTGACTTAAATTAGGATCTCTAATGAAGAGGAGCAGTGTTGTTGAATTAACTGAGTTTTATCTGGGGTTCTTTACCTCTTTATCTTGGCAAAGATTGTGCTCTACCCTTCAAGGTCTGCGTGTTAAATTATAAGTGCATGTGGTATTATGTGTTTGCATCAGCTTAGCCATGGAGCACTTACCTGTTGAATACAATGCACATCATGCTGCCTACTGAAGTGTCCTTTTGCACAAAGTTCTGAGCAGACACCAGCAAATGCTTTGTCTTTTAAGAGGTGAATTGTTGGCTGTCAATCATGTGTGCACGGTGGGATTTTCGGCTAAGGCCTCCACTGGCTCTGCTTTGGGGATGTAGGCCACACTTCCTGGCACACAAACAAAAACACACAAAACACAGACACTCCGATGCTCTCCTCTCTGAATAATTCCCTTTGCCAACCCACCCATGTTGTGAAATGGCTGTGCTCCAAACCGTGGCTATGTTTGTTAGCCAGTGTACTCAAACACACACTCATAGGGCACTAAGCAGACACTAAACCAGGCTCCCTGCCTGCAACGTAACCCTGCTTGATCCTCCCTCAAACACACACAGACACACACACACTACACCCTGCTGAGTGGCTGACTGCAAGCTATCCACCTCTTGCTACCTGACAGGGAGAAGCAGTCTGTCAAAAACCTCAAACCAGGCTTTGCTTAAAGGTCCAATCCCCTCACAAATCCACTGCTGCACCTGGTTACTCTTTTTGTCCATCAATATTAGATATTGTTCTTAAACACATCTGTTATCACTCTAGAGATCACAGAGTTCAAATAAACACAAATGATGACATCTTGTTCTATTTTTATTTCTTTGGATGTTTAATCAAACCCTTTTTCTTCAAGTGTCATGATGTTTTATGTCAGAATTACTCCTCTCCATCTACAGTTCACCATATTTTTGTGGTTAATGTTTATATTTGGGATGTTTATGAGTGTCATAGCTAAACTGTCAGGTCCTTTCTGTGTATTTCATTTGTCTCACCTGAGGACCTGTTTAAATAAAACATCAGATAATGTTCTGACCTCAGTGGTTTTCCACTAAATCAGATCTGCTCTAAGGTTGATTCTGAGTTCAGTCAGTGGGATGTAGTGGTCTCTATGGTGCAAGTTACAGCCAAATGATTACCTTGTAGAGGTGAACCATGTGGGCTATAGATGCTAAGGCAATGAAAACACATCAATTTGAAATCCTAATGATTCTTTACTAATAATAAGATATGTATGGGTATTGTACTGTTTTTTAGTGATAACAGTCCTACAGATCACACACAAAATCTCTAAAATTAGCTATAATATAAGCTCTGTGTTAAACTCCACTCTTACTGTACTGGAACCCTCATTAAAGCTATGCTAACATGTGGCTGTTTAATAAGTGACTAATTAGCTCAAAATACAAAGTAGGGCTAGGGATGCTGGGAATGTCACGTCCTTCATCACCAAAGTTATAGTGTACCAGTGCACACTGTGGAGGTGAAGTCAGTTTGCTGGAGAAGTAACAACTTTCTCATACTGGTGGTGTAGATGCACGTAGTCATTAGCATTTCTCTTCTGGGCATCATGAATATGTGCAGTATATTTTATAGGAATCCAATTTAGTTTAAATCTCATGCTGTGCTAGAAACATCCCTTTTTTGGATAATCCATTTATTGTGTGTTAATCATTTTGTGCTAAGTTGAACTGACAAACCTACTAAAGTTATTGCTGTCTTTAACATTATGATTAAACAGCAATGCTAACGAGGAACCTGATTTGATCTATTTTCCTCTCATCTGGTATTCTGTGAATTTTATGTTTCAGCTTATTTTAAAAGGTCATCCCGTACAGCTAAGTCCAGTTTTTCACTTTACTGATCTGTTTCAGTTCTCCTACCCACACACATAAATGTCAGACACCCCAGGTTTCAGCTTTATTGTTTGTTAGAAACCAGGGCTGTGCTACCCTGAACAGGTCAGTGGCCATGAAATTATACCCAGCTCCTTCTGGAAATGGACATTATTTTTGTTACTCCCCTCATTCTGGCATGATAATGTGCCCTTAGGACATTTATTCAGTCTTCACAACAACTCAACAGCAAAATGTAGAGAGATAAAAGCAAAATTACTGAGTACAAATTAAAGGGCTAGCATTTCTTGAAGGAGTGAATATCACCTACCACCTTTTATGTTAGAGTTATAAACTAAGATAATCCTATATTGAGGAGTTATGATCATTTTGGTCAAACCTTGGAAATAATATGTACAGTCTCAATAAATACTGCAAAATTTTGTGTGATATCAATAGAGTGTGTGCTGTAAATGACTCTATTACTAACACCAAATTATAGCTTAAAATCTGTTAAATTTACTGTTATTAATATGTAGGCTAAGATTAGCTGTGGTAGCCATCTTTTATTGGGTTGACTCCAAAATGTAATCATTTATTGATGTACATCCATTGAAGTCTTTCTGAGATGTAAAGATTATTAAATTTTAATTAAGTTCTCAACACAAGTCATCTCAAAACACTGAACAGAGCAACCATTCAAATTCATTTCAGGTCCAAATTCAGGACAACTGACTGCAGTAAATGACATTCAGTCAGATTTAAATCAGATTCATTATAAAATGCCAATTAGTCAATTCATCCCATCATCCCATTTCAAAGGAACCATCTGGTTGGATTGAAGTGTTACTTTAATGCAGTTCCTCATTCTGAGTAGCGCAGTACGAGGGTGACAGTGGGAAAGAACAGGAAGAAACCTCCAGCAGAATGGGCGGGGATTTCTGCCTCAGCTGACTGGGGTCTGAGAGGATCCAGTAGTTTATGGTACATATAAATAGGGTTGTAATGTCAAAGTTTTATGCCAATCTTGTCCAACCCTGGTACTTTTTTGTCACTATCCTGCATGTTTTAAATGTTTCTCTTTCTGCTTGAAGACACACTGAATAGGTAACAGGACTCCAAAAGTTAATCAGATGTAGATGAACATCCAGTGACAGCTCTGAGATTTTCATTAAATAAAAGGGTTTATCACATTAACACCATACAATAAAAACAAGTGTTTAACTACTCACTCACTACATGTTCTGTTCTGAGGGGAAAAGCTTTAGGTGTGCAACAAGAAAAAGCTTTTAACACAAAACAGTATTGACCTGCAGTGAGGTGAACTCGCATGGCCCCACTTCTAGTGGCCAAACCTGCACTTTTTATTTATTTTTTTTATGTAAGCATAGATTAGAAAAAACAGAGAAGCAAATCTTTAAATCTGCTGTGCTCCTCCTGGTCTGCAATACACAGTCCATCCACATTAGTTGTGATCACTGGCTGCCTCCAGGCTCTCTCTCTCCTCTTCCATCCTCCCCTTCTTCTTCCCTCTCTTTGTTTACCACATAGAGGTTGATTTATGTCGGCTGCATTTGGCAGAGTTGGGTGGCGTGGGCGAGCTACAGCAGCTGAAGTGGAGCGAGAGAGGAGATGAGGAGGGAGGAGAAGCAAAAGGCCAAATCTGAGTGATGCACCAGGGGAAACGGAGAGATAGAGAGGGGCTAAAAGAAGGAGGCTAAACACTGAGGGGTTGGATGAGAATAGCAAAGTGAGAGGGGAGAGATTACAGAATGGTGGGATGTTGGGTGAGGAGGCAGGGAGAGGTGTTGCGCAGGCCTCAGGTGTTTCACTCTGATTTGTATCTTTTATGATGCCTCTTTGCGTCAGAACACAAGGTCTCATGCTGTGGGCCCTCTGGCTCAGTCGCTCTGTTATGCGTTTGGTTCTCATCCCCCTCATTATGTTCACTTGTATGTTTTAGTCTTTTCAGTCTTATTCTGAAGAGGTTAAAATGACAACTTTTTACAATGCATAATGTGACACTTAAACGGTCCCTTTGGGAGAATTATGCTGCAAAACAAACCCAGAGTTTTGTTTATATTCAGTGATTATAGTGTTCAGTGTTTAGAGTTGTTTTTAACAGAAATATACACATTTACTGGATGTTTAGATTACTGAGATATGAGTAGGTGTTTTAACAATAAACATACATCTACTACAGGAATAGAACAGAGTGACCAGAGCTGGTGTTTAAACCCTGAATGTTCTTGTCAACTGTTTGGTAGAACACATTGTAGTCATTGTTTTATCTTGAAGCTTAAAGTGACAGAAGCAGAGGCCAGTTCTGATCAAACAGGCGATCAACCAAACAGTTAGTCACAATGAGACCAATTAAAAAACGTCTTTAAACAATTTCAAGTTCAAATTTTTGAAATTTTGACATTTGAAAATTCACATTTCATGGTTATTCCAGAAGTTATTTTAAAAATCTAGCTAGAGGTATTACAGTAATAGCAGCTAATTTCGACCCAGTTTCTCTAAACTGTTCAGCGTTATCTGTAATGCTGTAAGTTAATATTGTCCATACCCTTTTCACAGAAACACCTTTTAAAAGATCTGAAGTTTTCCTTTAACTGAGAAAAACCCATGCAAAAGTTAGCTAGCACCAGGAATGTCTGAGTAAACATCAGTCTCATTTCCCAGCGTTTGAACTGTGTCTCTTGGGGAAAATTTTTGTGCTGGTCTGCCATCCTCCTAAACACAACACAGACTTTCATATTCATGTTTGCATTCCTGATTTGTTTTTAAGACTTTTAATTGCTTTTTTACTGGTCTGAATCCTGCACCCTTATGTCTTTGTTTTTATCCTGTTTTTTTAACCTTAAAAAATTTTTTATTTTTTATTGTAATGATTTATTTTTTATTGTTTTTTTTTTTTAATTATTTTAGTGCACAGGTCTTTGGTCAATCCTTGCGTTTGTTTTAAAGTGCTATATAAATAAAGGTGCTTTGCTAAAAAGTTTCAAAGTAATATTTCCCCCAAATGGATAAAAATAGCAAAGAAGGAAAATGGTTAAAATGTTAAATCAATCTGTAAAACACAGTACATCAGACTTGATGATGTATGAATTTTTTTGGCTTAAAGTCTTTTGGTGACATGTTAAAAACACAAAATTGTGAGAAAATACACAAAATCTTAATAGAAGTCAACTAATTGTGAGCGTCTTACAAGCTTTCTTGTCCCAATTTAGACCATTGATTATTATTAACTTTTTTTTTTTTTTTTTTTTTTTTTTTTTTTTTTTTTTTTTTTTTGCTGTTTAACATATTTTACCCATCTGGTCTCCAACCCGTCCCAAATTTGTCTTACAAATGTTTCCTTTTCTGACTCACCGAAACTCTACTGAGAATAGTTAGAGGCAGGTTTGAGACACTCCGAATAGTTTGACCCTTTATCTGACAGGTCATATTAAAAGATAATAATATTTTTTATTTTTTTTTTATTGATTAGATTTATTTAGCGCTTTTCAAGTTACCCAAAGCGCTTCACAGAAGGTCCAGTAACCTCAACCTTTATGGTAGAGTACATTTTAGTCTTTGCATGCATAAAACTTAACTGAAAAAAGATACTAAAATATATATGAGGGTGTTTGGATATTAATGTCATTATTTGTACTCTATCACAAATTTTTATTCAATTGAAACCCTTATTGGCAAAAATGAATTTTAAAAAAATACAGAACAAAAAAGTTATCTTTTTTTAATGTTCAAATTTTAAACAGCACAACAGAGAGTTCCTATGACTCATGAGGAAATTGAGAATCCTCGCAAACATTTTGAGACGTTTTGGAAACTCCCTGGTAAATGTCATGTGTAATTTGTTGCCAACAGTCGCAGCCCAGTGAGATCCTGGCTATACGTTTTCAGATTCCTGATTTTCCTTCTGCTAATAAACCAGAAGGAGCTTGATTTATTTTTCCCCTCTTCCTCTATTTCACCTGCAACTGCAGAATCTGTGAACCTACCATATTCAAAAGCAGCTCCATTAGGAAAGTAATATTTACATTTTAAATCAATCAGTCAGGGTGGGATTTACTGCTCTGAACATTTCTGATGGGTTCAGTATTCTCAGCATCTTCTATTCACTCCTCTGTTAAATCTTCTCCTGTTTGATTTACTAAATAAATTGAAAGACATTCAACTTTAACACATATTCCAACTTTTCATTGTGAGCTTGCTTCAGAGGTTGAGTTAGATGGAGGACGAATGAGTGGACTGAGGCTGATTAAGAGAAAGGAATGAATCAGAGCACTATTACACAAATCTTCAACTGTCTCACAGCACTTAGGCTTAAAGACATAAATAAAAGCAGCCACCACTGCAGGAGTGTAACATTACCGTTTGATGAACTCTTCCCTTCATTGACCTGAGTCTGCTGCTCTGACTCGACTCGACACTCCAACCAGGAGAAGCAGATTGAACAGTTCAACACTTACAATTCCATCTTTATCCTTTACCCTGGACTTCAGTGGGAATGTACACAACTCTGACTGTTATAAAAAAAAAACAAGCACTCAAGGCTAATTGGTAAACTGTTTATCTAAAGAGATAAAGACTAGATCAGGGGTGCCCAAACTTTTTCCCTCAAAGGGCCAAAATGAAAATCTATCAGAGAGCCGTGGGCCGAATGTAGCATTTATAAAATACAAATACTAATGATGAAGTATAGAACACTACTTTTTATTGATTTTGCAATTATTTAACCATCCTTTTTGTTTAAAGAACATTAATCAAAATATGACATATACTGGCGGTAAGTCACACATAGGCATTTAGAACAAACAACTGACTTTGTTATTTGTAATCATACGTAGTGCTAGCAGCTAGCAGCTCCCTGGTCGTTTTCTTTCGGCCATCACCCTTGCCTTTTGAAAATCCTGTGTGCTTTGTCTCATAGCGTCGACGAATATTATACTCCTTGAGTACAGAAACGGACTGGTTCCAAATAAGGCAGACTGCTTTACCATTGATATCTGTAAAAAATAGTCTTCCTTCCAGCATTTTTAAAAATGCCTTTTGTCTGTGTGCCACTGAGGACGACGCTCCATGTTGATAATAGCTGCTTAGGCTCGCGGCCAGAGGGGTTACCCGTGAGCTTGGAGCAAGTTTGATCTAGTCTGGTCCAGCAGCAAAGGCAAGGGTTAGTGTGCATAAGTACATGCGTGCATAAATCTACTCTAAATGTCCCTTGTAGTTACTTTTATTTCAATTTTGATTTTAAATTGTGACATTTCTAAGATTTTGTTGGCACCATGAGTGAGGGCTGTATGCAGCCCAATATAGAGTCATTGGGCCTGTTTACATAATGTTGAATTGGCTGAGGGAAACAGTGGGTTTCTGGATTACTGGTCCATGTTCACCCAGCATCCAGGGTACCCCACAGAGGGTCAGGAGGGCCAAATTAAATAATCGGTGGGCCAACTTTAGCCCGCGGGCCCCACTTTGGGCATCCCTGGACTAGATTAAAAGGTTTCTAGTTTTTCTAAGGATTTATAAACATAAACAATGTTCAAACCAAATAAAACATGCAGATTAAATCATCCAGTGATACATCAGCCACATTTATCTGCTATTTGTATATAATGAAACATAAAATCTAATTACATACGGGGGAAATAAGTATTTGATCCCCTGCTGATTTTTCAACTTTTTCCACTTACAAAGAATGGAGAGGTCTGTAATTTCATCGTAGGTTCATCTCAACAGTGAGATACAGAATGTATTTTGTCTGATTGTCTGAATTTTAAATAATTTGTATTTTTTGCATAAAATAAGGATTTTTTACAGCAGAGAAATAGAACTTCATAATTGGGACAGAGACGTTTGTTTACGTTTCCTGTAGTACTTGACCAGGTTACCATCACTGCACCAGGGATTTTGACCCACTCCTCCATGCAGACCTTCTTCAGGTCTTTTAGGGTTTCGGGGCTGTTGCTGCAGTTTCAGCTCCTTAGAAGATTTCCTATTGTGTTCAGGTCTGGAGACTGGCTAGGCCACTCCAGAACCTTAAGAAATCTTCTTACAGAGCCACTCCTAGACTTCCTTGTCTGTCTTTTGGGTAATTGTCATGCTAGAAGAAATAGCCACAGCCCATCTTCAGTTCTCTTCTAAGGGAAGGAGGTTGTTTCCCAAAATCTGGTGACTACATGTCTTCATCCATCCTCTCCTCAATACGATGCAGTCATCCTGTCCCCATTGCAGAAAAACACACCCAAACTATGATGTTTCTACCTCCATGCTTCAAGGTTGGGATGTACTCTTGAGATTGTTCTCAATTTTCTTCTTCCTCCAAACATGGTGAGTGGATTTTATACCAAAAGTTCTATTTTGGTCTCGTCTGACCACATGACCTTCTCCAGTGCCTCCTCTGGATCATCCAGATGGTCTTTGGTAAACTTCAGATGGACCTGGACATGTGCTGGCTTGAGCAGAGGGACCTTGTACGCAATGCAGGATTTTAATCCATGATGGTGTAGTGTGCTACTATGGTAACCTTTGACCCTGTGGTCCCTGCTCTCTTCAGGTCACTGACCAGGTCCTCCGTGTAGTTCTGGGATAATCCCTCACCTTTCTCATGATCATTGATTCTCCACCAGGCCAGATCTTGCATGGAGCTCCAGTCTGAGGGAGTCATCTTGAGTTTCTTCCATTTTCTAACAATCGCTCCAACAGTCATTGCCTTCTCACTAAACTGTTAGCCTGTTATCATGTAGTCCATCCCAGCCTTGTAGATCTACAGTTTAGCCCCTGGTGTCCTCAGACAGCTGTTTGGTCTCCATGGTGGAGAGGGTGGAGTCTGATTGATTGAGTGTGGACAGGCGTCTGTTATACAGGTAACCAGTTCAGACAGGTGCAATTCATACAGGTAATGAGTGGAGGATAGGAGGGCTTCTTAAAGATGAACTAACAGGTCTGTGAGAGCAAGAATTTTTGGTATATTGACTTGCTGGCAATAAAAAGCAAATTAATAGTTTAAAAATCATACAATGTGATTTTTCTGGAATTTTTTTTTAGATTCTGTTTCTCACGGTTGGAGTGTTCCTACGACAAAAATTGCAGACCTCTACACTCTTTACTATATATGTGGGAAACCAATATACATCGGCGTGAAATCACATACTTATTTCCCCTACTGTATCTGCATTCTAGCATTTGCAAATTGTTGTTTAACACAAAACTTGACCTTGTATTCTAGGTTTTTATAAGCAATCAACCAAACTGTTGAGAGATCTCCTGATTTTGAGGATTATTTCTTTAATTGCATTTTATTATCTGTTAAAACGTCTCTCCCACTCTGTCTTCCTGTAGCTGGTCAGCTGAGCCAGTCGGCTCATTTCTCCCTGCAGCTGCCCTACACGGTGCTAGGCCTTGGACGCAGCGCCAACTTCCTGGATCACCTTTTTGTTGGAATTCCCCGAGTGCGTGAAGACACGGTAAGGAGACATGTCAGAAAATGTGTCTTTGGGGTGGGGGGGGGGGGG
>SSNR01000182.1:595652-617767 GCA_006937965.1 Callopanchax toddi
GGGGGGGGGGGGGGGGGGGAATCATCAAGGAATCTACACAGACTCTGTAATTACAGGGTATTGGAGGAATGTCTTTGCAGAGGTGTGAGCATGATATAGCAGCATTGAATAAAAGGAAGAAAGAAACCTAAACAAAGTTCAAATCCTCCAAAACTAATCCAGCTTAACCCTCAGTGGCAAACTGCATTAGAAATGCAAGAAAATGAAGTCAGCTGTCAAATTAAGGGATTTCTGAACACCCTCTCTTTTGTTTTAACACTGTATGACATGCTTGTCTCAGTCATTTAGTGTCTGTGAAATAAGTTTAAAAAGAGAAGACTGAGGGAGAAGCAGCAGCCACCACATCGTGATACTGAGAGCCAGAAAACTGTCCAAGAAAATATTAACTGATGGAATAATTCATGGGAACCATTTTAGCATTTGAAAGTCACGAGCGCTGAAGTGCTGTTTCTTTTGTTGTACTTCAGCTTTTCTCATAATGAGCCTGAAATAAAGGTTTTCTTTCACACATTTACTCATCAAATAAGTAATGCAGAGTAGAAACAGATGAAATTTGCAAGAACTTTGTAATTTTACTGGATAATTTATTGTCTGTTTAGGATTTTTTTTCCCCTTCATTTGTAGCAGCAGTTAATGCAAGTAGGTGATTCTCAGTGTCAGCTGTCAAGGAATGTGTTCGAAAAATATTTGCTAATGAGGGCGGTGGATAGAGAGTGTGCAAAAGCTGACAGTTCCATGGTTTTAGATTATATTTTTAATGTTTAAAAGGGTTCAGATTGCAGCAAAAATTTATTTGCTTTTTGTTCTAATTTTCTGTTGGAATCACTGTTTTGCATGCAGATTTAAGAGTGGGTTTCCTAAACACAGATATTTATATTTTCAGTCTTGTTTACCTTCCCATCTACTCCCTAATGAGACCAGTTAAGCTCTTTTCACACGTCATAAACTTGCTTTTGATGAAGAATATTTTGCTGCCCACATCTCATTACTGGCAAGATTAAGGTTAGAGGAAGCTTTTTTTCAGAACCACAATACAAATAAAAAGGAGGCTGAGAATTAAAAGAATTATCGGAGGCAGACAGCAGTGTAGCAGGCTAACAGTCCCATTTTCCAGAACTTAAAACACGCGTTTGTTTATGAATCCAGCGAGGACACGATTCTGTGGATCCAGCCTCTCTACCACACAACAAGCTAATGTTGCACTAATATGGAAAATAATCTGTTGGTTTTGTCAACTTCACCCACGTTTCTATACTCCCTCAGATGTCATCTCTCTTCAGTTCAGCTCTCACACAATCTCTGCATTCATCTCCATCTCAGTTTTCTCTCCTGGTGCTCTTGTCACTCTGAATATTAGGCACAACAGAGCCTTTTTCCTCCTCCCGTGTGGCGCTGAGGTCTTCGTCAAGCAGCTGATTAGAATTGCAGATGGCTCGCACTGCAGCTCAGAAACTGTAGCGCAGCGCAAACACTCATCTCAAACGGGCTGCCTTGTTGTCTCGTTTCTGCTTTCCATAGACTTCCTCCACCTTGCCCACTCCTTTTACAAAGTGACTTAATGAATGCCTAAAGATGCAACCCATTATGCAAAGTGAGCTTTTTCTACCCGGAGGTTCTGGAAGGGGAGGGGCTTCCTCCAATCTAATGCTTTAAATACAGAGAAGAAGCTGGTGGAGACTCTGTAGTCTAAGGAACAACGGTTACTCTGCTGGGAAGTTTTAATCTTGATTATTGTTCATCATCTATTTTTTCAGACTTTGCTTTTGTCCTGTTATCTTTCTGTCCCCCCCCCCACCCCCCCCACCCCTGCTGTGTCCCTTACAATTCCTCCTCTATAATAAGAGTTTGTGCCTGCTGAGTCTCAGAAGGAGAGGTTCTGTAAATTCTGCTTGGATGTCTTCCATCCTCTGTCCAATCTCTCCTGTCTTTTATTACCCTCCTTCTCATCTTTCTCTGCGAGTGTCTCTCCTCCTGTTCACTTATCTTCCACCCCGGGGATTCCCTTTGCTGCTCAAAGTGGTTTACTTCACTAATCAGTCCCCCTACTTGTCACTCTCACCCTCCATCTCTGCATCTGTCTCCCTCAGCTCTCTCATGGTGTGCTAGTTTCCCTGGCTTTGAACCAGAGTATCTCTCTTCCTCTCTGAAGGCTTGGGAGCATTTTCCTCTTCCAAACAGCCAGATCAGATCTGCTCCCAGGCAGCGGCAGTGGAGGCTGACTCGCCTCCAACGTCGCTCCCCCGTCAGTTACCACACGGATGGCAGTGCTTTCCAAGAGCTAAACGACAATGGCTGGCGGCAAGAATGCGCCTGTTATGTAAAAAGCAAAGCCGCTGCTGCTCGCTTATTCAAAATAGCTGTAAGATGTGGTTCCTCTCAATTAATGAGGAATAGTGAGTCAGAATTAAAAAGCAGCATTACTTTTCCATGCTGCCAGCCATCGAACTGGAAATATTAAAAATCTTCCTGCTATGAGCTTTATTATGGCTTTAAAATCACTGGCATGGTGCCCCTTCCTTATTTATACCCCTAAGCTTTCCACTCACAGTCATCCTGATCCTCAGCTGCTTTCATTTAGTATGTCTGAAGATTACGATGGTGATGGTGGCCTTTCTACAAGTTAACTACCACATTATGTCTGACCCATGTCATATATCACCATCTGATGCTGAGGCCTCCTAAAACAGTCAACAGGCAAAAATAAAAATCTAACTTAAAGTCAAATGAATTTCAAACACAGGGAAAGTTTCCATTCTCTTATAGGTTCTAATGGTAAAACAGGGTTTTTACTCAACAGATGCTTTTATTTTGTTTGGAGATATTTCAACTTTGATTTTTAGTTCTTACAATCTTTTAAGTTCAACACCTGCTTGTTTATCAAGTGCACATTTTAGCAATTTCAATTTTTTGATAAAGCGTTTTGTCTAATAAGCTAGGTAAAGTTGCAGGGAGATATTTTAGGTAGTAAAGGTTTGCTCGGTGATACTGTCAATATTGCTATATCTTGATTTTTTAAATTATTTAGCCACTGAATTAGTTGAAGAGCATCACACAGAATGGCAGCTGGTTTCAGTAGCTCTGTTATAAGTTTTTGTTTTTCAGATTTAAGGCGCTTATTTTGTTGAGCGATTTTGCTGTTCTGGTCTGAAAACTTTGCTGCTTGGAGGATTTTTCTGCAACAGCCACTGTATACACAATAACCCACTGATGTGAGACTGAACCAAAGACCAGACTCAACACTGTTCCGTTAGTAATTATTTGAAGACTAGCCTATTAAATACATGTCATGTTCCATCAGAGAAAACAGTTAAAGGCTACTTAGATTTAAATTAAATTAAACATTTGGAGCAGGACTTTGGTGAAATATTTTATATTAAAGCATAATAACCACAGTTTGACACAGACTACAAGACTGAGAAAACAGATTATTGACCTAATTACTCACCATTGGTTGATGGCAATAATTAACAAAGCTCCATCCCTATATACTTTATGAAGTTCATTATGTCTTCCTTTTCTTTAAATAAATATTATTGTTCTTTTGTTTTTTCCAGACATGTCTGAAAAAAGAACAATAATATTTCGTTAAAGCTCCATCACTATTTAAGAAAGGTCAGCTCAGACAGTCTCTGAACCAGGCAAGGCCCATCACATCTCAGCTGGACGTTACAACTAATCCTAATAAAGCCACATCTCAAGGTCTTCACAAAATCCAAGTATCTCCCAGATTATAGATCCAGCTCTGTTTTTCTTCACGAGTTCTCCATATTTTATTTTGCAGTCTCTGAAAGCGTGTTAGCTTCTGTTGAGTTTTAGCATTTTCTTCCACCACTTCATTCCTCTCTCCTGATAAACACTGCTGGAGAACCTTCCAGATGATCGGGGAGTTTTCTGGATAGAAGGCAAAGTTAGTGGTGATGCATAAGGAGCACATGGGAGAAATAAAAACCTCCTAGTGATTAAATGTAAATAGTTGAAAGTTTGCTGTTAAAATTCCAACTCAACAGTTGCATTTTAATTTGATCAGATATTACAAGATGAATTTATTTTATTCAATATAATCTGCCCTTGTGCCAAGAGTAGCTAAAGAGCACACATTACCAGTCAGGTTTAGAAAAGAAAAAGAGAACAAACGTCTCCTTCTGCCCTCATTATCACCACTAAGACTTGATAATGAGGGCATCTTCAAAGCCCTTTACCTTGGCCAGGTGTGACATGTTAGGACTGTGTGTTTTCAGTTTGTCTGTGAGAGAAATCGGGTCTCAAAGTGAAACTTATCAGACTTAATGAAGTTTCACAGGAGAGTGAGTGGCCCATCAATCGAGCACTGTCAACACCCACACAGTGCCGAGTCAGTTCCATCAGTTCTGAGTCCGTAGAGACCTGAAAGTGACAGTGAAACTTGTCCTCCGGTAAAACCCTTTTCTTCACTGTCGCTGTGTTTGTTACATTTGACAAAAAGTATCAGCAGTTAAAAAGTAATGGTAACACTTCACAGGAAAGGTTGTTTCTGTTTCTCTAACCACCTAATCAGTTGTATTTTGGCTTCATGTTTGCAGGTTTAAAAAGACAAACAAACGTGTTGTTTAATAAGACAAAAGACTTGAGATTAAAACTTCTGCCTGTGGCTCATTTCTCAGAAATACTTCATCATTCATGGAAATATGCTAATTTATATGCAGACAAAGTCACTCAGCACAGCCAGAGAGCCTAATTTTATGCAAAACTTTGTCCTAAATTTACAGCTTAATTTAAATGCCTAGCATGCCTTGTCACCACTACCTTTTAGGACAGTTTTAAACTAAGATCTTATGTTTAGAAATTATTCAGTTATGATCGTTTTTGTCAAATCTTCAAAAAAAAAATCACTATGCAAGATCTCTTACAGACTGTTAGCACTCCGAGTATGTGTTGACTTGTGAATAACTCATAATACTGCCACAGGTGTAGATGTACATTCAGTGAGTTTCATCAAAATCAGCCCAGTGGTTTGTGAGATTATTGGTAACAAACACACACAGACTGACAGACACAGGCAAAAATATCACAGTGGTAGGTGATTAATAAATTTTAAAGTAACAATAAAATAAGGGGAAGGGAGATTTTTTTTGTGGCTACATACGTATATACCTCAGTACAACGTAGTGGAATTAGTTCTCTGTATTTGACTTATCCCTGAGGAGCAGAGTGCAGCCATTTTTAGTTTCACCCAGGAGGCAGTTGGAGGTTCAGATTCTTTGACACATGTTCCGTTCCGGGGTTTGAATCCTGGTCTCCACGTGGTAGACACCATCTCCTTCCCCTTGCAATACCTGCATAAGACTTTACGTAAAGGTTTACATATAGAAATCTGCTTGTGTTGTAAAAAAGTAAAAATGCAAGTTTATGTGATTTTTCTCTTCTTTTTTTTTCAGGACACGAGGAAGAAGGAGTGGACGGCCATCATTCCCAACTCTCAGCTTATTGTCAATCCCTTCCCACACAATAATCCACAGAAGTACTAATTACTATACCTCTAAATATAATCCTGTACAAGTGGGTCATACAGTGGAGGAAATAATTATTTGACCCCTTGCTGATTTTGTAAGTTTGTCCAATGACAAAGAAATGAAAAGTCTCAGAACAGTATCATTTGAATGGTAGGTTTATTTTAACAGTGGCAGATAGCACTTCAAAAGGAAAATTGAAAAAATAACTTTAAATAAAAGATAGAAACTCATTTGCATTTCATTGAGTGAAATAAGTATTTGAACCCCTACCAACCATGAACAGTTCTGGCTCCCACAGAGTGGTTAGACACTTCTACTCAATTAGTCACCCTCATTAAAGACACCTGTCTTAACTAGTCACCTGTATAAAGGACACCTGTCCACAGAATCAATCAATCAAGCAGACTCCAAACTCTCCAACATGGGAAAGACCAAAGAGCTGTCCAAGGATGTCAGAGACAAAATTGTAGACCTGCACAAGGCTGGAATGGGCTACAAAACCATTAGCAAGAAGCTGGGAGAGAAGGTGACAACTGTTGCTGCAATTGTTCGAAAATGGAAGGAGCACAAAATGACCATCAATCGACCTCGGTCTGGGGCTCCACGCAAGATCTCACCTCGTGGGGTGTCAATGATTCTGAGAAAGGTGATAAATCATCCTAGAACTACACGGGAGGAGTTAGTTAATGACCTCAAATTAGCTGGGACCACAGTCACCAAGAAAACCATTGGAAACACATTACACCGCAATGGATTGAAATCCTGCAGAGCTCGCAAGGTCCCCCTGCTTAAGAAGGCTCATGTGCAGGCCCGTCTGAAGTTTGCCAATGAACACCTGAATGATTCAGAGAGTGACTGGGAGAAGGTGCTGTGGTCTGATGAGACCAGTGCTTTAAGTGGGGCGATATGGAACGGTACGCCGTACCGGGACTTCTAAATTTGACCCCTCAGCGTACCGGGACTTATTTCCAGCGTTCCGTCCGTACCGAGAGTTTTTCCGGTATTACATCAATATAATTTTGAGCTTTTCCGGTGGCCGTAGTTGCCTCATATTATGAGCAGCGCATGGCGGGAGGTGCGGAGGGCGAGCGCGGGGGGCGGTGCAGGAGAAATGCAGGTGGATGAGAGAACTCATCTGTCATCCGTATTTAGTGACTCCAGGAGGGTGACTCCAGGAGGGTGGCAGAATTTGGTGAAACACCGGATGAGAGAGGAAAAGCGGGGACTCGCGTCCCCTAACGGACCGCTCCATAGTTGGCTCAGAGCTCGGTCCTGGAGGCGAGTCCCGCTGACTCGCAAAACTGCGTTCCCTCCTGCAGCTCCAGATCTGTTGCTGCTGCAGCAGGTTGCGAGACACCCCATGTCAGGAAGCTGAGATAAGTCTTCAAATTGGTATTAAAAGACAATAATTTAAATATTAATGACTGAGTTGGAAAGAGCTTGCGCGCTTATGGAGAGGAAAGCTGCGCGTCATGACGCAGCTGGAGTCTGGAGAGGAGCAGCAGCGTGCCATGGGCAGGTGGATCAGACAGGTGGAGGGACTGAGGAGGAGCTGAGAGAGCAGCAGGTAGACTCTTTAGTACTGATCAGATCATTGTCAGTAATTAGTTTGTTCTTTTTGGGCACAAAATGGACCAGAGTGTCAAAACAATGTCGACTTTTCTGTGTCTGAAAAGCAGTAGAAAAACAACTATTTTTCTCAAAATGTTATTTCAACCGGTGCCTTCAAGTTTTTGTATTTTTTTCATCCTAGAAAAAGTCAGTAAAACCTGTTTTTCTCCAAATGAAGGAGATTTATGGTTCATTTTCTACAGATCAAGTAGCCTTTAGCCCTCATCATCACTACAATGTGAAATTTACAGTCAATCGATGTGATCTAGGGCTGAAACGATTCTTCGAGTACCTCGAATAATTCGAGTACAAAAAAGCCTCGAGGCAAATTCTCTGCCTCGAGGCTTCGTTTAATTCATATTTAATTAATTCATGGCTTTGCAATCGCCCGCGGTCATGTTTCACCCGGACCGAAATAAGTGGCGCACATACACACTGCAATGAATGCACACGCGAGTAGCGAATGTAACTTAAATTTATCTTAAGCCATGGCGGACAACTAGACCGTACTATTACTACTAGTACTAGACCGGTACAGACTGAAAGATGCCGGTAGGTACCGGTAGCGAAAAAACACAGTGCCGACTTTGGTACTGAGATGCTTCATTTAGCCGCCTGCGCAGCTACACGGGTGGAGACACAGGTGAGACGGAGGAGCAGAGAGCCCCTCCCCTCCCTGTCATAACGGCGTAGCGAGTTGCGGGTTAAAAATTCCGAAAAACTCTAAAGTTTCGCCGCATTTTGGAAAGGTAAACAGGAACAGAGCAAAATGAAACATATGCTATGAGATTTGTGCCGCAAAAACAGGCATTCCAGCAATTAGTCGAAGCCACGCATTGCGTATGGAATTAACTTGGTGCTGCAGCCATGATATCTATGACTGCAGCTCTTTCACTTCAGTCTGACTGAAAAAAACGTGTGTGAGGGGAAGACAGTGACATAACGGAAAGTTCCGAGGTAAGCAATAAATACCAGTAATAATAGTAAATGCACTTATATGCCACAAAACCATGGTTTATATCTATTTTTTATTTAAAAAATGTTTAATACTTTGTTATTTTCTCTCAGATTTATACATTGTACATGTAATTTATACATACATACATATATATTTATATGTATGTATATTCATGTATATTTATATATACATACATGTAATTTATTAGAGTACTCGATTAATCGAAAAAAGATTCGATAGAGTACTCGATTACAAAAATATTCGATAGCTGCATCCCTAATGTGATCAGTATTGGTGATCAGCAGCAAAAAAGGTGATCGGAGCATCCTTAATTATTATACATAATAACCTGGTGAAGTTTAGATTTAAAGGTTGTAATAGATGTCAGAGTATAAATCTCAGGGTGTTTAGTAGGGTGAGTCCAGTCTCATGCTGCTGCAGAGCTGAAGACAGTAGAGGTGTTAGAGATGATGAGCTGAATATCTTCACTAGACCTCCTGTGACATTTATTATGGGCCAGGTGTAGAAGAGAGGACAGATAGAGAGGTGTCTTGTCTTGAATTGTCTTTTAGACAAATAGAATCCAATGATGGAGTCTACAGGTATGAAGAGAGGACATATTGGGAAGCATTAGTGACTAAACTGATGACTGAGTGAATCTGAATTTCTTTCATGAGGATTTGACTTAGAACTGGCTTTGTTCTTTTGTCATTTCTGAACAATAAAACTATAGATATCTCTCTCTGTGTGTGTATATATATATATATATATATATATATATATATATATATATATATATATATATATATATATATATATATATATAATAATAATCTCGAACTAATAAGGAGAGTACCGGCACTTATTTTTTTCCACTTAAAGCACTGGATGAGACCAAAATTGAGCTCTTTGGCATTAACTCAACTCGCTGTGTTTGGAGGAAGAAAAATGCTGCCTATGACCCCCAAAACACCGTCCCCACCGTCAAGCATGGAGGTGGAAACATTTTGCTTTGGGGGTGTTTTTCTGCTAAGGGCACAGGACAACTTCACCACATTAACGGGAAAATGGACGGAGCCATGTATCGTCAAATCCTGAGTGACAACCTCCTTCCCTCTGCCAGGAAACTGAAAATGGGTCGTGGATGGGTGTTCCAGCACGACAATGACCCAAAACATACAGCAAAGGCAACAAAGGCGTGGCTCAAGAAGAAGCACATTAAGGTCATGGAGTGGCCTAGTCAGTCTCCGGACCTTAATCCTATAGAAAACCCATGGAGGGAGCTGAAGGTCAGAGTTGCACAGAGACAGCCTCCAAACCTTAAGGATTTGGAGATGATCTGCAAAGAGGAGTGGATCAAAATTCCTCCTAACATGTGCGCAAACTTGGTCATCAATTACAAGAAACGTTTGACCTCTGTGCTTGCAAACAAGGGTTTTTCCACTAAGTATTAAGTATTTTTTGTTAGAGGGTTCAAATACTTATTTCACTCACTGAAATGCAAATGAGTTTCTATCTTTTATTTAAAGTTATTTTTTCGATTTTCCTTTTGATGTGCTATCTGCCACTGTTAAAATAAACCTACCATTCAAATGATACTGTTCTGAGACTTTTCATTTCTTTGTCATTGGACAAACTTACAAAATCAGCAAGGGGTCAAATAATTATTTCCTCCACTGTAAGTATTGGTGTTTCTGGGATTTTCTTGCAATTCACTGGGAGACCACATCAATGCTTGTTGCCATGGACACAGTTCAATTCTTTAACCATCTGATACCGTTTAATGGTACATTGAGGTTGATATTACCTCATGTTGATGCACACTGTGTCACTGTGATGTATCAGAGGAAAACAATGCCCAGTGAGCAAACACTTTTACTTCACAGCATGTGTGCGCATGTTATCATGGTGTTGTTCACATGTTGTTATCAAGTCCCAGGAGGAGATCCAGATGGCTGTTCAGCTCAGGCAAACACACACTCACATGACTCCTCCTCTATTTAGGTGCTGATTGCCACCACAAACCCAATGGTAAACACTGTAGTGTTAGATCACTTTGTTTTCAAATGGTACAAAATCATGACTGTTCACAGTTAGAGAAGATACGAGTTGAAGAGAGGATTATTAAAAAGTAAATATAATACTACAATAACCTAATCATTAAATGGTAGGGAGGGTAAAACTCATCTTACCTTGTCAGTTCCAGCTCGGGTTCTCAACCGGATACCTTAAAGCTTGAAGGTTCTACACGGTATCTTAGCTCTGATGTTGTTCTGGGATCTGCTGAAGCCATTCCCCTTATGAGTCCACAACCAGTCCTCTGAGTGGTGGCCACTGAGGCCTTGACTTTCCACAACTTCTCTAGATCTTATTTGAATCATTGGTTTTTCTTGATGATCCTGCCTGATGTTGTTCAAATAAATAAACATTTTTCTGTTTGGTCCAGTTGGTTCCAAGTGAACCAAACAGGTACGTCTAGGTGAAGAAACATTAGTGACTACTGATTAGTTGGATCAGGTTCTCACAACAGCCGTGACCAACATCACACACACCAGTGCTTCCTGAATTTACTTTACCCTCCTGAGATGCTGCGTACAGGGATTTTGGCATTTATTACTCTAATTCTTTAATCTTAGTTTGTTTTTTAAAGTTCAGGAAATTTTGGTTTTAATTACAGTGGTTCTTCATTTTTATTTCTAATTATTTATTTTAAGAAAATTGTTTGAACATAATTTATTTTTCTACTATTAATTGCTCCAGTTTGTTTTTATATTTATTAGGTTCTTCTAATCCCAGCTAGGTCAAATTAAAATGCACACCCAACCAAAGCTTGGGTCTCAGAGATTAACATCAGACATGACTTTCACACATACAGACCCAAAAAAGATTAAACTCTTTGATACTATAAGATTCTTGCAAACATGTAATGTTAAAGGGATACTCCACCAGAAAGTGATTTTTTTGTCTATTGTCATATTCCTCATAGTTAGATAAGTGGGCAAAAACAATTTGTAAACAGCCCAGCCGTTTTCCTGTTGTTTACAAATTGTTTTTGCCCACTTATCTAACTATGAAGAATATGAGAATAGACAAAAAATCACTTTCTGGTGGAGTATCCCTTTAAAATGTACCCTTTTAAACACTTTAATTAAAAGAACCTAAAGAGTCTGTTTATTGCTATAAACACTCACAAAGAAGTTGTGCTACATTACTGCAGCTTCAGCTGCAAAGATCAGCAGCAGATCCACTGAAGATCTTAGGAGTTGGAAATGGAAATTTGGAACTATTTCAACAGTTCAGAAATGCTAAGACTTTTGTTTATTAAGTTTTAAAGGTACAGTAACGCATAAAGCAGCCAGCTATATAGATAAATAATGAAGCTTTAAGATCATAAATTTGTAGTTATAAAATAGTTTGAGTTTGTGCAGGAACTTCAGATAGAATGAGTTTGTTTCTGCTTGATAGTCTTGGTTTGAGATGTTGTGTACCTGATGGTTTCTCTGTCAAATGAACCTGCAGTAACCCAAATGTTTCTGTTTCCATCCTGTTCTGTCGTAGTTGGAGTGCTAAGTTGTACCTCACTCCCAGCAACAGCGTACTGCTGACGGCCATCGCACTCATCGGAGTTTGCGTCTTCATCCTTGTGATTATTGGCGTCCTCCACTGGAAAGAGAAGGTCAGAACGCAGACACACTCAAAGCGTTGTGGTGTATTTCACTTTGGCCTCTTCTTGTTGATATATTACTTTATTGTGTGTGTGTGAGAGAGTGTGTGTTTGACAGCAGATTGGCCACAACCAGCAGCAGATGGGTCTCACCATCTCTGTCCTGTAGTCCTCTGGCCTTCCCACCAAGACACACATACACACTCTTTCTCTCTTCCACTATCTGTCTATCTATCCATCTATCTCTACAGGCCACAACCTAGAAGGGTGTTCAGCTGTAATTGCCTTCTTCTGTCCTTCCAGCACGGTAGATCTGCTGCTCATTACTGCCTAAATATGCCCTCCAGGGAGTCAGAGGATGTTTTCTCATGTGTTTTGTGCTCCAGCTCCTTCTGGCCTGGTTGTTTTCAGCAACACACACGCACTCAGTTCAGGCACAAAACATGTACCTCATCATGGAGTGGTCAAGAATACAAGGACACAATTGTTGAACAGCCATTCTTGCAAATGTACTTCTATTTGTTGAGGTTGTTTCCTTTTTCATCTACGAACACTTCTGTAATGGTGTTTGCTGTTCTGAGTTCAAGAACTTGCTGGCATCTTTCCTAAACCATCTGCTGTGAGAGCATTTTGTGTGTGTGTGTGTGTGTGTGTGTGTGTGTGTGTGTGTGTGTGTGTGTGTGTGTGTGTGTGTGTGTGTGTGTGTGTGTGTGTGTGTGTGTGTGTGAGCATCTACACAAAGGATAGCATGTGGCCATGGTTACTGACATGCAAGAGCTTATATTGGACTCAATTTATGACAAAAAACATGTCATCAACTATATCTGATCTGATGCTACCAACCAGTTGGAGCGTTATAAACTCTATTTATATGGTTTATAATTGGCTCATAATTCTGTAAATTCACTAATAAGTTTTGTTAGTTTTACACGAAGAAATATCTCTGATACTTTCACTTTTAGTGCTTACAGTTATGTTTCTAGATTCTTTCTGATGTTACAGTGAGTAGATCATGTATTTTAATCATGTATTTTAATATTGACAAATAGAAGTCTGAGTCAAGAATTAGACTTTATGAATTTTATTAAGAAAGACGGACAATAGATAACAGTTTAGATAAGCAGAGGCATGAGGCAGGTGTTTAGCATTCAGTCATTCACGATGGTAGGGTGTTCTGAGTTGAATCTTAAATAAGTTTTAGTAACCTGAGTCTCATGATGGTTTAGGAGACTAGGGATTTACTTAATTTAGATTAAGGGTTCAATTGGGCTTAAGAGTACTGATGGATCAGTGACTAGTTTGAGTGAGCTAAGGTTGTTAGCTTTTATCAAGTAGGCCTCATATCAGATCATGGAAGTTTACTTGTACCGGATTGGTCCCAGGGATCCAGCCGGCGCTGACTCGTCCCGTCGAGGTGGAAGCCGACCCCTGCCGAGAAGAGACGTCCGCACGGGGAGGTAGTCACCGAACGGGCAGACCGGGTTGGTCCTGAGGGTACCAGCGGTAGCAAGAGACTTCAGTCCATGATCCATGATGACAGGAGTGTGAGGCTCATATTGAGTTGAAGGGAAAACGGCTTGTTTTCTCTTCAGGAGCTGGAGGTGAGATCGGCCGTCAGAGTGAGAGAGGCCGTCTCCAGGAGGAGGTCAGCTGTGTAGAGGTTGACAGCTGAGATATTGTCTGGTTAGTGTCGAGACCAGAACTGAGCAGCTTCCGGGGTCGGAAGTGCTATATGGAGTCTAGTGAAACATGGGCCAATGAATGGGGAGTTATTAACTCACGTGACTCAGATCACTAAAGACTCTCAGATCACTAAAGACTAGTGGTTACTTGGGTGAAGTACGAGTGATGCAGTTGACTTAACCTTTGGCACAGTATGTATGTGAAATAATACTGAAGCTTGGATCAAACATTCATTAATACTGGAAGAAAATGCATTAATCACATTAAGACATTTAAAAACAGTTTGATTAAGAGTAATGACGTTAGAAGGAGACGTCTGGAAGTCTTTGAGTTATTATTAACTAAAGAGTGAAAACCCAGTGGTGTCTTCCGGAGAAACGTCCTTGATCTGGGAATGTTAAAGCGGCTCTCTGGAGCATTTTTCTCTGTATCAAAGTTTTCTAAATGTTTTAAATGATATTTCAGGTCTAAACTATGATCTATGGGTTGAGTTCCACAACATCTGTCATTCTGATGAAGACCCTCCTTCCTCCTAGAGACCCCTTTCCATTATTTCTTGCCGCCGACATTTTTCAGCCAATGAAATTCAAATTTCTGCATTGTCTGAACATGCACGCGCATCGACCAAACCTGTACCAGTAGGGGGCGCTGTCGTACAGGACGCTCCGTGTGTTTCTCTGCCGTCTCAGCCGTTCACTGAGGACTCACGGCTCATTTCTACTAAAAACCTACCCATTCTCCAGCTAAAGACGGGTTTATTTTTATTTTTAAACCTTTCACCTCACAGAATGGCAAGGCTTGACAGGATTATGCGTTTATTTTGGTCAGAAAGTTCATCCAGGGCCGAGTCAAGTTCAGCTTCAGAGTCCAGCAGCAGCTCTCTGCTAACAGAGCTAATATCAGAAGCAGCAGGGACAGAGAGGGCTCATCAGACCCTCGTAGTATTGTTGGAATAAGATTGTGAACTGTGAGTGATTAAACCCTACACATTGAGCTGTACAGTTCATGTCCGAAGTATATGCGCCGTGTGCACGCGCGCACACGCGATCGGACGCGCGTGTCGAGATGTTTTGAGGAGGAGCCTTTGGACGCTAGATTCAAAAACTGCTCTCCTGATGAAATCCTCCGGAGTGCCGCTTTAATCCAGGTTAACATAATAAAAGAGTCATTTTATTCCAAGTTATTGGGAAAAATATGGTTATTATTTGTGATGATCCTAGAGGTCAGAATTCAGAGGATATAGCCTATTTGGTGGCGTTACACAGTTTATTAGGTATACCTGTTCAATTGCTTGTTAACACATATCTAATCACAGCCAATCACATGAGAGCAACTCAATGTATTTAATCATCTAGATGTGATGAGGAAGACTTTGTTGAAGTTTAAACTGAGCATCAGAAGAAGAAAGGTTTAAGGGACTTTGAACATGGCATGGTTGATGGGCTGCTCTGAGCCGTTCAGATCCTCCTGATCTGCTGGGCTTTTTACCCACAGCCATCTAGGGTTTGCAGAGCATAGTTTGAAAAAGAGAAACTATCCAGTGGTGTGGCTTGTTGAGGTCAGAGGAGAATGACAGATTGGTTCTAAATGATAAAAAGACAACAGGAGGTCAAAGACCACACCAGGTGTATCTCCTGTCAGCTAAGACCAGGAAACTGAGGCTACAATTTGTACAGGATTACCAGAACTGGACCAGAAGAGACTGGAAAATGTTTCCTGATCTGATGAGTCTCAACATCCAGATAGTCGGGTCAGAATTTGTGTCAACATCATGAAAGCTGAATCCATCCTGCCTTGTATCAGGCTGCTGGTGGTCTAATGGTGGGGAGGAGATGTTCTGGTCCCACTTTGGGTCCCTTAGTACCAGTTGATCCTGGTTTAAACTCCACAGCTTAACCTTGGTATTGCTGCTGACCATGTCCATCCCTTTATGACCACAGTAGACCATCTTCTGATGCTACTTCCAGCAGGATAAAGCTCCATGTCTCAAAGATCAGATCATCTGTCACTGGTTTCTAGAACATGACAATGAGTTCACTGGACTCCAGTGACCTCCACAGTCACCAGATCTCAGTCCAGTCCAGAACCTTTGAGATGTGGTGGAACAGGAGATTCACATCATGGATTGAACTGTGATTCGTTCATATCAACATGGACCTGAACCTCTGAGGAATGTTTCCAACACCTCAATGAATCCATGTTCAGGAAGGATAGAAGTAAGGTGTACCTAGTAAATTGTCCAGTGAGTGTATATGTAGTGGGGAATGTTATGTGGAACATTTTAAGGGTTTTGGAAGAAAATGTTGACTGAGATTATGTTAGAAGTTTAGATCTGTTTTATTAAAGTTTGACCAACATTACATCACCACAGCTGGAACATCACCAGTGAAAATACTCTGCTTGTTTAATGGTTCAACAAATGGACGACTGACTGGTTCTCAGAATATTTTTGTTTGTTTTTATTAGCATAAGCTGTTGTCCCACTATACATAATACTAAGGCAAGTATTTTATATTACTGGCCTGTACTTTATAATCAGGGCTGCACATAATTTTTTCATTGAGATACTCAATGGAGAACCTGGCGCTGATGTTGGGAAGCACCTCCTCTGCATGAGCTTGTCTACTGGGGGTGGGGGGGGTGCGGCATGTGTGTCTCAGCAAATTTTTGCGGCTGTGTGAGCTCCGTTTCACTACGCTCTGCAATGGGATGTAAAGATCATCAGTTTGTGAATGCAGGTTGCGCGAACGGCACTGTAAAGCTGCCGGTCCATAAAGGCATGCTCGGGGAGAGGCATCTGGTACGCATGCATGATATCTGGTGTGCATGTGCACTGGTGCATTGGTTATGTGCACCCCTGTTTATAAACATTTAAATTGTTTTTAACATTTACAGTCGTCTCTGCACTGGTTACCTGTTAAATGTAGAGTTCGTTTTAAAATCCTGACTCTAACTTTCAGGGCCCTACATGGTCAAGCTCCTCTTTATGTTACTGAACTGATAAAGCCGTACGCTCCAACCCGAGCTCTCAGGTCCACAGACCAGAATCTCCTAACAGTTCCAAGGACCAGATTTAAAAGTCGAGGTGATCGCTCCTTCCAGTCTGTTGCACCTCGACTTTGGAATGACCTTCCTTTAGTTTTACGCTGTATAGACAGTCTGGACTCCTTTAAAAAGCAGTTGAAGACCCAATTATTCAAAACTGCTTTTAAATAACTCTTTTATGTTCTCTTGTTGTTGTTTAACGATTTTGATTTGTAATGATATTTTGTTTGTTTTATTGATTTTATTTGTTTTTTATCATGTTTGTTTCTGTTTTTTGTGAAGCACTTTGTGATTTTTTCAGTGAAATGTGCTATATAAATAAACTTTACTTACTTACTTAACTTAATAATCACTGATTAGGTCATTGGATTGTGCATTGATAGATTATTTAGATAATTAGACAGCATCATTAATTAGAACAAATTTCAGTGTTGATGAAAGGACGTTTTGACATCGGTTCTTTGTGGAACTGTTAAGATGACTGACTTTAATTAGGGAGAAAACACTGGAATATACTTTGTGTAACACTCAGCCTTCAGTCTGCATCTACTATTTAATTTAACTGTTATCAGGTTTCTACAAAGCTGAGCTTCTATTAAACGTGTTGCAGGCAGCAGACTTTAAGGTTCAGCGACTAGAATTTTGACTAAGTTTACTTGTAACTTGTCCTTTTAGTTTTTTTGTAAAACATTAGTCTCTAAAGATGTTAGTCACAGGTTTTGTTATAATAATTCTGGCTTTGTACAACACTACAGTGGATCGGAAATGAAACAACCTTTTAAACCTCAGTCTTTGCTTTTCAAAGGCTCACAATGTGCTGGAAAAATCAATATCCCGTTAAATAAAATGTTTATTTTTAATATGCTGTCAATTCTTTTGCAGCCAAGTCCGTGTATAGTCTGGAACCCCTGCTTCCTGTGGGGTTTAACTTATATCAGTTTGTTACTGCAGCTAGACTCCCTTATTGTTTGTTTTTGTTTCTTTTCTATTTATTGTGTCTTCACAGATTTCTGCTTTTATATGTGTTCACCAGGTTGACATAAAGAGCTTGGCTCCAGGATATTTTTAGGTTTATTTTTTTTATCTTAAACAGGTTGTTGTTGAAGTATCTTTTGGGTTGTTGTCTGTCTGTTCTGTACAGAACCTAAAAGGTTGCTGCTTTAACTGAATCTGAGCAGACAGTTTGGGGATGTGAAGATTAACAGATTTATATCAACTCACAAATACATGCAATTGAACTGCAGTTTGGGGATTAAATCTACTAGATGCATCCATTTATTACATCTCAGCTGTAACTAAATCAGATCCATTTAACAGTTTGATGAAAAGTCTACAAATGTGTTTGTTTCTTCAGGCGTACACTTAGAAAATCATCCACTTAGAAAATTTAAAAAATGCTGAAAATGTTAAATCACATTTGTGTATAAAGAATGGATCTCCTGTATTAATCCACTCTTCTTCTGCTGCCATTCCTGCTGTCTAATGGTATTGTTTTCTCATTAGCAATACCTAATATTTTTAATAGAGTGTAAATAATTAGTCTCAGTAGTTGTTACTAGACATATTGTTTTGGAGTGAATGACTCCTCATAGGACATGCTGTTTGTCAGAGTAAATGTGCTTTTAGCATTTGAAACAGCATAATATGTGTGTTTTTTACCAGCATAATTAAAAACCTCTGACAGAGTTTCCGCGCGGTGGTAAAAGGTAGTAAAAGGTAGTAAATGAAATGTGCTCAAATTAAGGCCCTTAAAAGGTAGTAAATTACTGCATTTGGTAGTAAAAAAAATTCCGACTTGGTAGTAAATTTCTGTCACAAAATTAAAATATTTTAACCTTCCCCATTCATTTAACTAAAAACGTCTTTTTATTGTGCTGACAGGACAGCAGAACCCTGAACGCTGTTGATAGCCTTGCACATGCGCACAACAGCTTTATTGTGCATGCGTGGTGTCAGGATAACTCATGTAGAAGCTAGCAAGTAGCACCGCAAACAATGGGGAAAATGTAAGTTTTCCAAACTTTGGCTCAACGACCCATTATCTAAAGGCTGGCTAAACCAGTCATGGGTAATGACCGAGAGGCTTTTTGTCAGGTGTGCCGAAAAACTATTAATTTGACGTGGAATGGGGGTGGCCATCGTCCGGCTTTAGGATGGACTGTCCGGTTTTCAGGAAGCGTGTCCGCCGTCCGGCGAGCCCTTCAGACGGACGCCGGCTTTTGGCTGAATTATTTTCTTCACATGGTCCAGAGTCTCTGGTCCAGAGAAACAAATTGTGAAAACAAACAAACAAAAAACCCGGAGAGCTCTGCTCAGCGTGTGTGAAGTAACTCGGGGTGCTCTCCGCACTCAGCTGTGCCCCAGACACGCCTCCTCCTGGACCGGATAGAGAACTCGCGCTGCACCTGAAACCTGAACCATGAAACAGGTCGACCAGAAACCGGAGCGGAGAAAATAAACAGAGACCTCAGAGCTGTGCCATGTCGCGCCGTTATTTTGATTAAAAATCATTGTGATCACTCACACGGTGACCGCCACAGTGCGTCCCAGAAACGCGAGTCCACGCCACGGCACTAATTCAGATACTCACCAGTTTCACTCCAGGGGGTCCAGGGTGGAGAAGCACTGAAAGAGGAGATAAATCCCCACTAATAATCACACCTATTGTCTCTAATGACAATTTTAATGCGCTTAAAGTAAGCAAATATGGTGATCAACAAGTAAAACTTTGTTTTTATTTTACAAAAAGAGCACTAAAGATCATCAATAATAGATCCCTCTAACCTGTTATTTATCAAATATAAAATACTGACATGGTTTAGTTGACTTGAAAATATTACAATGTCCAAAGATAGTACCAACTAATATTCAGAAAATGTTTCAAGAAAAAGGTAGTACTAGTTATAATTTGAAAGGAAGTGAAGTTTGTAAAAAGCCTCAATTTAGAACCAAAAAGAACTGAATATTTCTGTAAATGGGGTAAAATAATATAACAACCTTGGCAAAGAAATAAAAGAATCAATCATTAATATATTTAAAACTGTATCAAACTGAGGGGTAAGGAATATAATTTTGTTTTATAAAAATGGACAGAAAATATTTTTTTAAAGTCTCTGCTCCTTTTCATTCATATTTTTAGTGTTGATTTGTAAATGTTATTAAAGTGATACAAAAATAACAATAACAAAGTCTAAATGCAATTATGCATCCATAAGATGTTTTTGTAACAGATTATTGGATGAAGTGGCAAATATCAGAAATGTAACTGGTTAAAGCCCAAACCTAATCAGATTAGCCATGTTGACGAGGTTGATGCAGGCAGACCAACCAATCAGAAGCAGCCTGGGAAGAACAACATTTTTTAAAAAACCTTATATTTTGGGAGAGTACAACAATCATACTATGTAATGGAATTGATTGTTATAGCTTTTTTTTTCTTGGGTCATCACTGAAAAATGTCCTCCTTTTTGATGTTGTGGAAATGGCCACCCACCGAACATCCAGCGTTCACCAACAGTGGATTCGCACACGGGGCAAGCAGCTCCATATTTTGTTTTTTGGCGATGCACAGAGCAGTGTTCCTGCAACTTCGAACTCAGAAACCACGACAATTGAAAATAAAACACTGGCTTGTGAAGTCTAAAAGTGATTTTACTTTGTCTACATCCAGAGAAGACATTATGTTCCAAGTCCTCTAGAACTGAGTTTGGAATGTTTGTGTCGGATGTCTTAGTCAGTGCCCCCCCCCCCCCAAAAAAAAAGGGCCGCTGCGTGATGCATTGGTAGTAAAAAATGTTGTTGAGGTAGTAAAAAAGGTAGTAAAAGGTAGTAAATTCAGTTCTAGGTTTCCTGTATAAACCCTGTCTGAACATGGCACCAGGATATCCTGTTTCACTCACAGCTGAAGACTTTCCAGCATGAAAATGCAAGCTCTCTTACAAGCATGTAAGAGACATTATCTTTAGGTTTAGAGGAATGAAGAGAACTTGAAAACAGAATCAAGTACTTCATGTTTGGTTGGTTTTATAAGTCAATACCTCTAGTTTGTTTGAAGACAGAGAGCCACTTGTTCTGCTTATTTGGTCAAGGTTGGATGTCAGCATTCACTGTTTTTAAAAGGATCCATACTAGCAGAGCAGTAACAGGATACATTTTCTCATAAAGCATTTACACACTATTGTTTTAGGAAGAACTGGTCTGTTTTTTGGAGGTCTCTTATAGCAGAGTCTATTGAATAGTTTTGGAGGATTTTCTCTAATCAAGTCCTTTTGTTTTGGTGAACTTGCCTCCACTGGGTTTGATGTTGTGAATGTGAAGGAAGCTGCTATCGTCCACCATGCTTGTCTTTGATAAACACTCAGGCCTTTCTACGTTGTTGCGCTCATCAATACTTTGTTTCTTTCACACACTAAAACCAAACTATAGACATCCTGCCTCTCTTTATGTTACTGCTCTCATCTCTCTCAGTCTGAGGATGGTCTGTGTCTTTTTCACTGAAAGCTCCTGTAACTACGACTTTAGAGTCTAATGTTGATTTATTAATCAGAGCCCACCTGTCTTTAAAGCTAATTAATTTTGATCCCCTGAAAAAGATCTGATTATAAAATAAAGAGCTCTGAGTTCTGAAACATCCTAAATATTTTATTGTGAACACCCTCAAACCAAAATGCATATTTTAGAATGAAAAAAGGGTTTGAAGTTATAAAATTAACTTGTATGTGTATTTTTTATTATTTACCCAATATTTAAAGTAAAACCATTTGTGTAACTTAAAAGCTTATGGTTGGTTAATTTGTATTGTAAATAATAATAATAATAATGATAAAAATAAAAGCATTCTGTCTTTAATATCTAATCATAACAAATGAGATGCTGAAAACAGCCAAAGTAAAAATCACTGATGTTAAATTTTGTGTTTAACAACTGATCAGAGAAGTATTATTTTATGCTGGGAATATAGTTTACTTTGAATTAAAGAAAATAAAATGTGTTCATTTTAAAGAAATTCTAAAATAAATAAAGATGTCCCGATCAGGGGTTTTTTTGCCCTTGAGTTCGAGTCTGAGTCATTTGATTTTGAGCATCTACCGATACTGAGTCCCGATCCAGTACCGCTACAATGTTGTTGTCATCAACTTTATAATGCCTCCAGACCACAGACATACTCACTCTTCCCACTTCAAGCTGCTTCCATGTTCTGCTTTGCCTGTGTTTAACCAATAGCGTCTCTGCAACAAAGTGATGTTATGCTGCACACATTGCTGTTTCTGTGTGGAGTCAAGACATCTAACTCTGTGCAAATGCATAACTATAAAAAGGGCTGCACATAACTGGTTCACCAGTCCACAAGTGCACCATCATGTGTGTGGTACCGGACCCCTCTGCCCGAACGCACCTCTGCAAACCGGCCTTGCGGCACCGATCGCGCATCCCACGAGCCGTTGAGCTTCACATCCAACTGGGGGGAGTGGCGAGTGAACGGTCACACCATGGAAGCTGCAGACTCTAGACACAGGCCCTCAAACTATATGGCAACAACCAGCTCCGTAGTCCAAGACGCCCTGAACCTTCGTCCAGGGGAAGGTGGTGCATCAGACCTATGCAGCGCTGATGCCTTGACCAATGCACACATGCTGCACTCCCCCCCCCCCCCCCCCCCCCCCCC
>SSNR01000182.1:617777-694242 GCA_006937965.1 Callopanchax toddi
CCCCCCCCCCCCCCCCCCCTATGGTGAGAGTCTGTGTACCAAGCATCAGTGCCAAGTTCTTCCTTGAGAACCTCAATGAAAAAATTATGTGAAACCCTGATTATAGATGTGTTAAAAAATAATGAGTATATACAGTATATCTAAGTCCGGATTGGAAAGTATGATATTAAAAATATCCATTCATCTCTTTTCATAGCCATTTTTTAAAGTGAGGGTCGAGGGGAGCTGGTACCTATCTCCAGTGTTCATAATAATAATAATACGTTTGATTTATATAGCGCTCTACATTCTTTGAACCTCAGAGCGCTTACAGGATTTAAAAGAAAGTTTTTTAAAAATTAATTAATTTAAAAAAAATCTAAAAAAAATAAATAACTAAAAAAGCAATAGATTAAAAGCTTTACTAAAAAGAAATGTTTTTAGTCCTTTTTTAAAGCTGCCAGCAGACTGGGGGGCCCTCAGAGTCTCAGGAAGGGCGTTCCACAGCCGGGGAGCAGCAGCACAGAAAGCTCTGTCCCCCATGGTACTCAGTCTGGTTCTGGGTCTGTGAAGGAGCTGAGAGTGAGTGGAGCGGAGGGAGCGTGTTGAGTTTTGTGGAGTGAGAAGTTCTTTGAGGTAAGGGGGGGCATTTCCATACAGACATTGATGAGTGAGGAGAGAGACTTTGTAGTGTATCCTTGCAGCAACAGGAAGCCAGTGAAGTGAAGACAGAATGGGTGTGATGTGTTCAAATTTCCGCACTCTCAGCAGGATCCTAGCTGCAGAGTTTTGGACATACTGGAGCTTCTGAAGACTCTTGCCAGAAATCCCGAGGAGCAGTGCGTTACAGTAGTCCAGTCTTGAGGAGACAAAAGCGTGGATCAGTTTCTCTGCATCTGGAAGAGTAAGAGTGGGGCGAAGTCTAGCAATGTTCCGAAGGTGATAAAAGGAAGTCTTACAGATGTGCTTTATATGGGATTCGAAGGTGAGGTGGCAGTCCATTTTAACACCAAGGTTGGTAACTGATGAGGAGAGGGGGATGTTGTGACCAGAGAAAGTAATGCTGGTCACAGGGCCAGAGGGGAGGGACACCCAGGACAGGCTCTCAAAACATTTTAAATTTACCTCCGTGAAACTTTTACAGTAGAACCCCTGTTTTAGTTGTCATACATTCTAATAAAAAGCCTCTGATGTCATCTAGAACCTTGAAGATAAGTCTACTTTTCTTTTTATCATCACTGTATACAGCCGTGTCATTCTGATATATTTACTATTTGTAGCCATAAATCAGAAGTCTAGAATCATCCTAAAATGTCAGTGTTCTTTTAACCATGAAGTTCAGCCCTGTGTGCAGTACTTCGTCTATGACGGGGTCATATAAAGCTAAAAGATCCATGATAAATTTTCAGTTCAGACTCAGTCCTGCTGTAACTGGGACTAGCCAGCTGACCTTGGTAACTGGAAGGCACACATCATGACCGACAGGCTAATATGTTGTGACCTCCCACACCATCCAGGGAATCAAGATTGGGGGTGAATGATGTATACCGGGTGCTAACATGCTCCCTCATATCTTATCTTCTCCCATCTCACTGACGACAGGGCATCCAGTAAGGTCAGGGTGAGACAGCTGATTGACATTTAGCATTTCTGTCTGTTTGCGCTGCTGCCTCTGGTATTTGCTCCTCTAATAAAAAATTCAGATGGTGGGCAGGAGCACGGAGGTGGGGGATGACCTGTCTAACAAGCCAGCAGGACTCTCTTGTGATCTTCTGTGCATTGTGATAACTGATGATATTTAGAAACATCCAAACAAATCAAAGTCAGAGATGGAGTGAAAATGAGGATAAGGAGTCAGAATGTAATCAATCTCAGCTTCACACAGGTCCAACTTAATTAGCTGACATTTGAGCTGCTGTCAGTTTACTGTAGCTTTCCTCCTGCTTTCAAAAACAAACACACCTTTTCTGCCAATAACATCTATCGATGGACACAAATCAGTGCAACTCTGCTTAATAATTATTCCTGCCTCAGGTTGGTGATTAGCTGATATGTTCTGGATTCTCAGTTAGAGCAGCACAGACCAATGGACTGGTCATTTAGAGCTTAGGATGTCACTCCATCTGCTCCCAAAGATACTTTACATTAACGAAGGGACATCAGTCAATATGAGACAGGGCTTTCTTTGAAGATAGATGAAAGCTTTATTACACACTATAACTGAAAGGATGAAAAATGGAGTTAGCATGTTGCTGTCCATCATTTGGATGCAGCAAATTAGTCAACATCAGGGATGGGCTGGCTGCTCCACAGAAGGGATATCTGTCTCAAGAAGTCTGTTTTTGTAGGTTTGGTTTAGTTGTTTTTACCAATATATGAGCTTGTCTTCAAAATAAAGAACATTTAATGCAGATGTTAGGTCTGCGTGGTATCAGAAAATCTAAATGATAATGGAAAAAAAAGTCTGTCGCTGTTACACTCTTTTATCTGATGGTGTCACAAAATACACTGTTTACAGCTTTACTTTTCATTGCTTTGGGTGAGAGTTTGAAGTGTCACCACAACACCACGTGGGCGTCGGCACAGAAAATACCAGCTGTGAAGGCGAGACGGAACCGGGTAGCTCCAAAAAGGAGAACCAGCCAAAACAAATTCAGGAGATCATTTCTAAACCAGGGTTATGTCGTAGAGTTTCTTTATATGTGGCTGCAATCTCAGAACAGTCTGTCTGTGATGTAGCTGAGGCAAAGAGGTCTGCTGCAGGCAAATTACAGATTAAAAGCTAAGTTTACCTCAGAACGTCTTCTGATTTACTGTAAGTTTTTTCATCCCATGATCAACCAGGACGGTAAAACAATCTGTGTCGACCCGAAGGATGAATAAATCAAATCAGAAAAAAGACTAAGTGAGCTAGCGTTATCAGCTAACACTTTCATATAAAAACACACCAGAAAACAAGATGTGAGTTTATTAAAGATTTTGTGGCTGATTGTGCAGAATGAGATGTTCTGTTCCAAAAATAATACATTTAAATTACATGAACAATCACATAATGAACCTGTACCATTAATTATTGATGTTAGTTATTCATTACAGAGACCTGGTGTCCAAATACAGTGAACGTTGGGTTTTTGCATTACAATTTTAATTAGACCTTTTATTATTTATTGTTCAGGGAAACTTAGTTTTATTTTTAAATGTTTAACATTTTATATTTAAGTTTTAAATTTATGAAAATAAATATTTTACAATAATTAAATTTTTGAATAATTGTTTTAAACGAATGTTCGTTGAGGCCCTGCTGATCCCAAATAACTCAGAGGAATTTAAATTATGCACATCAGACAAAAGCTCAGGTATTCAGAGGTACTGGGTTTACAGAAAATACACAATATTGTTATATATACAGGTCCTTCTAAAAAAATTAGCATATTGTGATAAAGTTCATTATTTTCTGTAATGTACTGATAAACATTAGACTTTCATATATTTTAGATTCATTACACACAACTGAAGTAGTTCAAGCCTTTTATTGTTTTAATATTGATGATTTTGGCATACAGCTCATGAAAACCCAAAATTCCTATCTCAAAAAATTAGCATATCATGAAAAGGTCCTCTAAACGAGCTCTGAACCTAATCATCTGAATCAACTAATTAACTCAAAACACCTGCAAAAGATTCCTGAGGCTTTTAAAAACTCCCAGCCAGGTTCATTACTCAAAACCGCAATCATGGGTCAGACTGCCGACCTGACTGCTGTCCAAAAGGCCATCATTGACACCCTCAAGCAAGAGACTAAGACACAGAAAGACATTTCTGAACGAATAGGCTGTTCCCAGAGTGCTGTCTCAAGGCACCTCAGTGGGAAGTCTGTGGGAAGGAAACAGTGTGTCAGAAAACGCTGCACAACGAGAAGAGGTGACCGGACCCTGAGGAAGATTGTGGAGAAGGACCGATTCCATACCTTGGGGGACCTGCGGAAGCAGTGGACCGAGTCTGGAGTATAAACATCCAGAGCCACCGTGCACAGGCGTGTGCAGGAAATGGGCTACAGGTGCCGCATTCCCCAGGTCAAGCCACTTTTGAGCCAGAAACAGCAGCAGAAGTGGCGGACCTGGGCTACAGAGAAGCAGCACTGGACTGTTGCTCAGTGGTCCAAAGTACTTTTTTCGGATGAAAGCAAATTTTGCATGTCATTCAGAAATCAAGGTGCCAGAGTCTGGAGGAAGACTGGGGAGAGGGAAATGTCAAACTGCCTGAAGTCCAGTGTCAAGTCCCCACAGTCAGTGATGGTCTGAGGCGCCATGTCAGCTGCTGGTGTTGGTCCACTGTGTTTTATCAAGGGCAGGGTCAATGCAGCTAGCTATCAGGAGATTTTGGAGCACTTCATGCTTCCATCTGCTGAAAAGCTTTATGGAGATGAAGATTTCATTTTTCAGCACGACCTGGCACCTGCTCACAGTGCCAAAACCACTGGTAACTGGTTTACTGACCATGGTATTACTGTGGTACTCTCCTGACCTGAACCCCATAGAGAATCTGTGGGATATTGTGAAGAGAAAGTTGAGAGACGCAAGACCCAACACTCTGGATGAGCTTAAGGCTGCTATCGAAGCATCCTGGGCCTCCAGAACACCTCAGCAGTGCCACAGGCTGATCACCTCCATGCCACGCCGCATTGAAGCAGTCATTTCTGCTAAAGGATTCCCCACCAAGTATTGAGTGCATAACTGAACATCATTATTTGAAGGTTGACTTTTTTTGTATTAAAAACACTTTTGTTTTATTGGTCGGATGAAATATGCTAATTTTTTGAGATAGGAATTTTGGGTTTTCATGATGTAGGGTTATATAGGGGTAAAGTTGTATATATTGAATATTATTATAATTATTCTTAATAATTAATAATAATAATCAAAACCTCGTAATTAGGGCACCACCCAGCGTTTTCTTTGGAAGGTAAGCTGAGACAACCTTGAATATTATCCTATTTGTATTTTATTGTTATTTATCATTTATCAGTCTGAATCTGAAGGTAGTAAGTTCTTTACCCATTTTCGATATGAAAACATACAAATCACTGGAAGCCCATTTATGATTATATACGGATAAATTTATTTACAGAAACCTCAAAATGAACATGTTATAACAGCAACACAGCAAAGTTAGGAATTTGACTTTGTAACCAGTTCAAGTTATTGACAAGATGAATTATTGAGGTTAAATAAATATTAATGACTAATGTTTCAGAGTGAGAAATGGTTTACTAATGAAATTAAGCTAATTTATTGGCCTATGAAGGGAAGTTGAAGATTAAAGGATTTTAAGGAGGATGGATGGATGAAGAGAGTTAGGTTTAGCTTGCTTTATCAGATTGCATCACTCTTAATAGCCACAAATGCGTTCACCACAGACCTTTTCCGAGGGCTCCTGTACGGATACACAAGTGTCGCAGTGGTTTTGTTCCTTCAAACTCCTCCGTGGTTCTCTACCAGGTCGGAGTTGATTTTGGTCACTGGATCAGAGGTGTTCCTAGGTCACCACTCAGGTCTGGCAGGCAGCTGGAGAGGATGCAGGTTCCGGATGTTTCAACAAGCAGTGAAGTTCTCTCGGCATGGAGATGTCGTTGTTTTCCATTAAAAGTCTAAGGTAGTTTAGTTTCATAATAACGCCGTCTAACTTTTGGTTTCTAACGACGGATAAAAGAAAAATAAACTTTAAAACGTCTAAACTTGGTTGAGAAGAATGTAACGTGAAAATAAAAGAAAAGCTTAACGCCGAAAGTTCCTAAGACTTAAAGTCTAAGAGTGTTCTGCTGGAGTTCAGAGGCCTCATGTTGGAAAGCCTGGGTATCCTGACTCCCTGGGGTGGGAGCAGGCCAAGCTGGATAGGTCATCAGGTCATCTGAGCAGAGAAGAGGCGGAGGCCAGAGCAAGCAAGAGAGGCTGAAGAAGAGTTAAAACAAGAGCTAAGAAGAGAGCTAGCAGTTAGCACCTTCTGGTTTTAAAGGGGTAGAGGTGGAGTCTGGTTCAGCCAATGGTGTGGTTGACTCCACCTTCATCTGCATAAAGGGGAAGTACTTAGGAATGGCTTAAAGGGGATTAATTTTTGATGAGAGGAATAAAGTTTCTAATCAATAAAATAAACCTTTACCACTTTTCTCTCTGAAACGTGATGAGTTATTCAGAATCACCTTTTAGACTGCGTGCATCATGTTTATTCTAAGCATAGAAACACATTAAAGCGGCTCTCTGGATTATTTTTCTCTGTATCAAAGTTTTCTAAATGTTTTAAATAATATTTCAGGTCTAAACTATGATCTATGGGTTGAGTTCCACAACATCTGTCATTCTGATGAAGACCCTCCTTCCTCCTAGAGACCCC
This sequence comes from Callopanchax toddi, assembly GCA_006937965.1. Lineage (NCBI taxonomy): Eukaryota > Metazoa > Chordata > Actinopteri > Cyprinodontiformes > Nothobranchiidae > Callopanchax > Callopanchax toddi. The sequence goes on from SSNR01000182.1 coordinate 624,144, forward strand.
TTTCCATTATTTCTTGCCGCCGACATTTTTCAGCCAATGAAATTCAAATTTCTGCATTGTCTGAACATGCACGCGCATCGACCAAACCTGTACCAGTAGGGGGCGCTGTCGTACAGGACGCTCCGTGTGTTTCTCTGCCGTCTCAGCCGTTCACTGAGGACTCACGGCTCATTTCTACTAAAAACCTACCCATTCTCCAGCTAAAGACGGGTTTATTTTTATTTTTAAACCTTTCACCTCACAGAATGGCAAGGCTTGACAGGATTATGCGTTTATTTTGGTCAGAAAGTTCATCCAGGGCCGAGTCAAGTTCAGCTTCAGAGTCCAGCAGCAGCTCTCTGCTAACAGAGCTAATATCAGAAGCAGCAGGGACAGAGAGGGCTCATCAGACCCTCGTAGTGTTGTTGGAATAAGATTGTGAACTGTGAGTGATTAAACCCTACACACTGAGCTGTACAGTTCATGTCCGAAGTATATGCGCCGCGTGCACGCGCGCACACGCAACCGGACGCGCGTGTCGAGATGTTTTGAGGAGGAGCCTTTGGACGCTAGATTCAAAAACTGCTCTCCTGATGAAATCCTCCGGAGTGCCGCTTTAAATCCCACATCAGATTAATCAGAGAAATCAGTGACTCTTAGCTTAAGAGTACATTAGACGAATAACATTTCTAGTTTCTTGACTAGATCAGATTTAAAAGAGAAAAACACCGCTAGATATTTTGGTATCATATTGATAAACAATATGAACAGTCTTCAAGGAAAATTAACCAAAGAAATTTTACCTAAGTAAATCAAACAGGGAAAAATCAAACTTTATCTTGTAAACACATTTTAAAAGTAAACCTGTGGATATTAACCTTTCTTTATATCAATTTGGATCACATTGAAGTTTTATTTAACCTAGAACCTGTGAGGGTGAAGAAGTTAGCAGAGACATTTTTCTTAAGGAAAGGAGAGACAAAGGAATTCCTCAGTTTTCCCCACTGGGTGAGAAAAGGTGGGGTGAGGGTCTTCTGCAGAGTGTGAGGTGGATGCTGACTTTTGATAAGCCAGAGTCAGAGAGGGGTGAGGGGGGCCTCATGGCTCCCTCTAGTCTGTGGGTGTGATCGAAACTCCTTTGATCACCATCCTGAAAGTTTGCTATTTGGATAAGTATCACCAAGCTGTAAATTAGCATCAGCATTATCTTTACTGTCAACAGAAAGATGCAAAGAGGGGTCCTTCCTCAGGACAGGCATTTACGACTGCCTGTAGCTGTCGATCCTCTCACAGTGTGAGCTGCTAGGGAAAAAGGTTAAATGTCACACAAATAATAATCCATTTCTTGATCTGGACCATATGAACTTAGAAATAACGTCGATGTCCGCTACAATGAGCTGTATACCAAAATCATCAATATTAAAACAATAAAAGGGCTTGAACTACTTCAGTTGTGTGTAATGAATCTAAAATATATGAAAGTCTAATGTTTATCAGTACATTACAGAAAATAATGAACTTTATCACAATATGCTAATTTTTTGAGAAGGACCTGTATATAGTTATTGAAATGAAAAAGACTCGAAGGGTATGAGATTTTGGTCATATTATACAGCCTTAGCTGACACTATAAATATAATCAAATATTTTTTAATTGATCAAAAACAAATATTATAAACGACTCAGATGGTCATACTGGTAAATTTAATGCCCCCCCCCCTCCCCCGTTAACTCCACCACAGTTTTCTGGAGATTGTAGACTTTTCTTACAAAACCTGCCGTCAGCTTGTAAAATGTTGTCATAACTGAAACATTTCACAGGACAAAGCAGGTAAAATTAGCTCCGGCTGGCTGAAGTACAAAATTACACAATAAGATAGCACATTTTAAAGTGATCCTTGCAGCAATTTTCACATGCTCGCATTGAAGGTGTTGGTGACTTCGAATGTTCCCTCTGGCTGTGAAAAGACCCCCCGCTGTCGCAATCCGTCACAAGAGAAGGGGGAGGAATTTGTAGTCCTCATTTTCCTGGACAATGTGAAATCGAGCCAACGCTTTTGTGAGACTTCGCCACTCTGACTAACTGTATTCAAACTGAGGATATTCTTAAGTTGTGATTTTGTAGCATGAAAAATACAACCTGTCCCTTTGCTGCAGCTTAGTAAAGAAATCCCTGAGGAAACAGGATTTGGAGGACTTTCCCCTGGTCTGACTGGTTCATATTACCTTATAGTTCATCATGGGTGAAATTACACCAACCACAATGTACTTTGACACGCTCAGACTTTAAGTTTATCATGAATTTATTTTCTCAAACACAACAAATTAGTGTCAAAACCCTGGAGTTTGATTAAATGAGGAGCTGCAGATTAAATACCTCCTCTATCCTCAGCTAAAAGAGAGATTATTAAAGTAATCTGCCCTGAGATTAGGTCATTATGAAGTGTTTCTGTGTAAAAGTTATTATGACTATCTAACCTGTTGTTCCTGAACAGTCTCAGTTTAGAGAAATGGTGTTTAAATCCAACAAGACTGAGGAGCAAACAGCTAAACTTCATACTCACATACACACCTTTATGTGATTTTATGACTTCTTCAGAGCATCTGAGGCACAGGATGGACTAAATGAAACATTTAAAGCTGGATTTCAGCCCTTTCCCTGTAAAGCCTTATTCTCACCAACATACAAACAGATATTCACAGATTCTGATTTATGTTACATTTTAAAGTTTTTATTAATATTCCAGTCTTCTGCCACCAGTTTTGTTTTAGTGAACAAACATTAGTTCTGACATCTGTCAAGCTGCATGTGTCTGCAGCTTTGATCAGTAAAGTTTCTATTTACAATCGGCATGTTGTTCAGTGTGTCGTCAGGGAAACGAACAATGTTTCAGCTGCTTTTAATGGATTGTTCAACAGTTCAAACAAGCACTCACCATATCAATCTGCTGTGTAGTAAATAACAGGTGGCTGCAGTCCAGATCACTCTAGTGAGTAAATCCTTGCTGTGTTTTTTAAACAGTCTTGCTCTTTTTGTTTTTTGTTTGTTCATTAAATGATAGAAATCTTCCTCGATGATCCATGATCTGTACAGAATATGACCATGTCTCAGAATGGAGCTCACTTGTTCTCATGCCTGCAATAAAGTAACTCAGAGACATGATGAAGGAGGATCTTTTCTCCGGTCCAGTAAAGACCTGGTGTCGTATCATGGTACAGCTGATGTGAAGCCATAGAGAGTAAGTTAACAATAGAGATTCAAACTTTAAGACAAAACACAGTTGTGTTATAAATGATCTTGTGAAACAGGCCGGTTATAATGTGATGAGCTGGATGATCAGAAGTTAAATTGCGTTTCAGAGGACAGTGTCTCGTTGTTCAGCAGGAATCAAGAACCTCCTATTCACACTGAGTGGAAAGATGTTTCCAAGGTTTTGACTGGTTTTGTAAAATTTCAAAGAATGTGGAGATTTTATTAAAATAAAAATACAAAAAAGATTCAGAGAGACCTCAATACATCAAGGACGAGGCTGAAAACCAGAAATGAATGGTTGTGAACTTTGGACTTTCATGCAGCACTTCAGTAAAAAAGACACAATTCCATGATTGAAATAACTGTATGAATTCAGAGTTACTTCTGAAAACCACCTCAGATCCTTCTCCGAACCCACAAGTCCCACCTAGAGCTCTGACATGAAAAGGAAGCCATACAGACTCAGAAGAACCAGGGCTCATTTAAAACTGCTGAGTGGAGCAGCTATGGTCTGAAGAAGAAAAAGCTTCCATTATTTCTGCGAGTCATCATGTTCTGTTGGAACAGTGGTAGAGTCCAGTCCAACGTTGCTACTGTTATAATAATCATGATTACCTTGTTTTAGGGTTTAAAGTGTTCCCAGTCCGTTTCAACACAAAGCTTCTGAAGGTAAAGTGCAGCTGAACTGCATCCAACCTGAGCATGTTTGGTGAATTATATAGAACTAGCTTTGAACACATACAGAATCAAACATGATCCCAGATGTCTTCCACCACATGTAAAGTGTGTATTTTCTATAAACCAGCATTCTTTGGTGTGTGTGTGCTATTGCCAACATTTTCTTTTTTTTTTTTCTTTCAACAAGTCTGTAGAGACGATGTACCACCTTCCAGATGCACTGGTTGTTGAACCAGTCTGGTTTAAATTAATGTTCATCTTTCAAATTATTGTGTAACATTTCATATTTAGTATCACCTGCTGCCTCTTTCTCTTCTCTTTGCCTGTGTGTTCATGTTTGTTTGAAAAATATCTCTTGAACTACTGGATGGATTCTACAACTGAAAAACATTCAGGGTCAACCTGATACACCATGGCTGCTTCATCTATTCAACATTACCAACATTTATAACTCGGTCAGTTTTACAGATATTGAGCTAAAACTTGGTGCATCAGTAGCTGAGCATCATTCACGACACAGACGCTGACAGAGTGCTGACAGATTGTGTAAAGGCTGATCTGCAGTACAGGGGTCCCTCAGGGAATGGTGCTGGCACCGTTCCTGTTCACCTTCTATACTGCAGACTTCTCCATCAACTCCCCAGACTGTCATCTACAAATGTTCTCTGATGAGTCTGCTATAGTCGGTCTCATCACAGGTGTGGATGACTCAGAGTACAGACAGTGGACACAGAACTTAATGATCAACATGGGGAAAACCAAGGAGCTGGTGGTCAATTTCAGCAGGTGCAGACCCACAACGCCAAGACCAGTGAACATCTAGGCATCTGACATTGACATAGTGGACTCTTCTAAGTACCTGGCTGTTCACCTGAACAATAAACTGGGCTGGAGTCAAACTGATGCTCTTTACAGGAAGGGTCAGAGCAGACTCTACCTGTTGATGAGACTGAGGTCTTTTAGGGTGCAGGGGGCACTCCTGAAGACCTTTTATGACTGTGGTGGCATCAGCCATTTCCTATGGTGTAGTTGGAGCAGTAGCTTATTTACAGCTGAGAGAAAGTGGTTAAATGAGCTGATCAGGAAGGCCAGCTCTGTCCTAGGATGCCCCCTGGAGACCGTGCAGACAGTGGGAGACAGAAGAACTTTGGCAAAAAAAACCCCATCCCTGTTGGATAACGTCTCCCATCCCATGATGCTGCTGCAGAACTGGAGCTCCTTCAGACTGCTGCATCCTAGGTGCACTAAGGAGCGTTATCACAGATCCTTCCTCCCAGCAGCTGTTAGACTCTATAACCATCACTGACCTTATCAAACTTGATAAGTCTTCACATCCACATTGTTATGTGCACTGTTCTTTTCTCTTAATGCAGAAATATATTTGCACATCTGGTACATTTTTCCTGCTCAGTCCTCTAATATAATTAATGATCCCATTTAGTTTCACATTCTCTATGGGTATTTTTTATTCTGTAAATTTGTCCTTACTTTACTCTCTTATTATTATTATTTTTTTATCTTTGTGTGAATCTGTCTATTTTGACTTGCCTGTCACTGTCACTTTGCTGCTGAAGCACCTGAATGTCCCCACTGAGGGACAATAAAAGGTTATTTCTATTCTATTCTAAATTCTTGTGCTATCACTTGAGATTTGAGGTAACTTTTTTTTTTAGATTTGATCATCATTTCTCTATATTGGTTTAAAGCCCTGGCATGAAAGATGGAGAGTTTAGCAAACTCTAAACTTTTTCAGGGTTTGTTATCCATCCATGCAGACTTGACTCCAGTACCTGGTAAATAATTGAGACATAGACTTGAAATCTTTGACTGTTTGTCTCTGTGTTCTGTTTGCTTCTCAGAAAGCGGACGACAGAGAGAAGAGGCAGGAAGCCCACCGTTTCCATTTTGATGCCATGTGAAGGAACAGAATTGCATCATGGGAAAACATCCTCTCATCCACTTCTCCACCGGCCAATTAGAAACCCTCTCCTACTTACACGCTTTTCATGCAGATTCTTTTCAGAGGCCAACAAATTGGTCCTCATTTGCCAAAAAAAACTCTTTTTAAAAATATTTTTCAGTCTTTGAGTTCAATTTGAAATATTTATATTCCATTTGATTTATTCATTCCAGTGTTAGAAGTACAGGAGCAGCAACAAGACCCTGGAGACCTGGAGATGGATCCTCAGAGATCCCTGTGAAGTTTAAAGCAGCATGGTCTTTATTTGTTATTAAATAATCTGATGAAATTACAGGGGTTCCTGTAGAAATGCCCAACATGTAAAAACAAACCGGCAAGTTGTTCCTTAATACTATTAATATAATATTTAGATTTAATTTTCACATGGCATGACATTAATGTTAGCTTTAAATCTTCTTGTGTTTCTGTCCCTCTCCTGGGTTTTTATTCACTTCAGACTAGCTCTGTGATGTTTAACTGATCTGAATCCTCTGATATTGATCTGAGCTCTGCAGCTGCAGCAGCAACTGGTGGAAAATGAACAAAAGTGGACGCCTACTACGTATTGATGCAGCATTTTTATGTCTCCAGTCTCTCCAAAAAAACGACTGGCCTTTGGGTGTTCTGTTTGTAAATTAATCTGAGTTGATTGTGTCAGAGCTCACCATGGGAGTGTTAAAATGTAAATGAAACACAGTTTGTCCTGCTGAATGAAGCACATTTACTTGTGATTTTTTTTTTTTCTTTTTTAACATTTCAGTCCTCCATTGTGTTGGGATATTTATTTTTCTGGGATGAGCTCATGTCTGTCCAAGCTGTTTAAGCTAATGGTTAATGAGTGTGTGTAATTTATTTCATTTTGTGGATTTAACTTGCAAATGAATGTTTAAGCTACTAAATGTGTTTACTGGAGGCTGAGAATAAAATAAAGGTTTCTTCTGCTCGAGTCATTTTGCTGTAGATTTGCTTCCTGTCTCTTGCATGTTGCATTACCCTGAAAGCTTCTAATTAAAACCGTTTCACACAAAGCTCTGGATCTGCAGTCTTCCCCTGAAGATGCTTCAGAAGAGCGTCTGGTTTGTGTTGTAACTGGGAAGCTATAGAGGCAAATTATCTAAATGTGTAATGAGTTCAGCATCAGTGAAATTAAATGGCCTTTAATTTTCCAAAGGACCCCTGGAGGCCGTTTGGAGCGTCCCTGTGGGCCGGCGCCACACTTCAGGAAGCAACCTGCTAAATAGCCTAATGCATGGTGAGAATCAACCGTCTCCACTCTGCAAATGAAAGGAAGCATGTCTGAGGCTCCACTGCCTTCAAGCACATCACTACTGATGCTAAGGGTGTGTGTGTGTGTGAGTGTGTAAGCAGGGAGTTGCTACAAGCTGTGTGACATTAAACAGAACAAGAACAAACGCAAAAGGAAATGCTAAAAAAATAAAAGCTCAAATATCACAACTTTAAGGAAATGAGACTAAGCCTTTTCTGTCCAAGATCAATACATTAAATGTCGATGTATTGACATGTTTATTATTTATGTCTCAGGTTAACCCTTTCACTACAGTTAGTCTAAACCTGTTATCTTCTACATGCTACACTGTAAAAAGAAATCGGCTGTCTATCTTTGAAAAATTGCTTCAATTTGTTACAAGTAATTACATTAAGTTTTTTTGTAAGTTAATTAAGTTTGTTTAAAATAAACTTCATAATTTACCTTAGATAAACCTAATTAAAGTACTTGTGACAAGTTAAAACAATTTTTAAAAGTTAGACCTGATTCTTTTTACAGTGTGTGTGGTGATGGTATACTTACACATAAAACATCACATCAGATTTAATTGTCACTCCATTTACTGCTAGTGTACAGAATGACAATATTTGTATAATTTTAAAGGACTAATCTTATAATATTATTTTGTCAAATTCATATTTTAGATTCTAAATCCATGTCGTCTACCTGAGCGGACATTTCAAAAATATTTAATTTTTTTATATATATTAACATCAAACAAAGCTCAGGTTGTATATCACTCAGGGCTGAACTAAAAACACTCAAAAATTCATCTTTGCTATTCTTTTTTTTTTTCTTACCAACAGGTTTCACATAAAAAGGATTACATCATCCAACTACACAAGCTCAGAACAAAGCACTTGATTATCTTGTAACAATACTTCTTGGTAATAAATCTTATATTATTGGAAAACCTGGTGAGTCAAACTTATAGGATCAAGAATGAGCAGCACAGCTAAACATGAAACACCAAAATAAACAATATTCTGTTGGTGTTCACTGTTGTTTTGAGCTTCAAGTGCTGCCAGGTGTGTTCCAGTCACAGGTGAGTGACTGGATTCTGATTGGCTCCTTCTCACTGATGCTATTCACCTGCAACATGTGACCAGACTGATGCACAGCTTGTGGTTGTGTTATCTATCTTCCACGTGCTACTGAGGCCCCTGATAGTGTAAAATAATAAAGTGTAAAAGTTACCAATGTTTGGTTTTTTCTGTTTTTACTATAAGAAAGTTCAATCGTCCACCAAGTAACTCAGAACAAGAGTGACCACCAACAGAAGATGTTTGAGGCGCTACCCACATGTTCAGCTGTGTTTTTAATTCTAACGATCCTTACAAGTTAAGTAAAGGTAAATCATTCAAAAGACAAGAAGTGCTGTTATAACAAAGTAATAATTAATAATTATTTACTCATTGCCCTAAGTTTAGTTAATCATACAAACTATTAATGGATACAACTAATTAAATTCAGGTTTCAGTTTATTTCTAAAGCTCCAGTCATCTCAAAGTGCTGAACAAAGCAACAAATCCAGATCCCAGGCTCCAGATCCAGGCCTGATGAATAAATACTATTCAGCTGTTATAAAGTTAGATTCATTGTAAAATGCCAATGAGCAACATTTACTCGTTATAAAGGGTGACGTCAAGTTCATATGCGTTTTATGTATCTTCAACCTAATTATATTTTTTATTTTCTCAACAAGTAATATTCCTTCCTGTTATTCAGCTTGATCCTGTTCAGAGTCAGGACGGGGTTTATAACTGGACAGGTCAGCAGTCCATCACAGGGACACATGCAGTCCTCTACAGGCAATTTAGAGCCACCAGTTAACCCAACATGCATGTATTTGATCTGTGGGAGGAAACTGGATTTCCCCAAAACATACAGGAAGGTTCTGGGAGTCAAACCTACAACCTTTATGACAGAGCAACAGTTCTACAAACTACACCACCATGACTGAAATCATAAACACAAAAAGAAGAAATGTCATTTTATTTCCTGTAACTCAAAAATCTGAACAGGAAATAGCGTCTCCATCAAAACTAACAAAATAAAAGTCCGAATTTGAAATGCTTGTGTTTTCTATGTTTTTATGTGCTGGTCAATGTTGTGTTACTGCTACATTTTGGATATTAAAGAAGTGAACGGGGTTCTATTTAAACAAAACACTAATAGGGACCACATGAGACACTGATATATAACCAATACTTGTATTATTTAATCTTGTTCAAAATGAATATTGCATTTTATTTCCTTTATAAAGAGTTCTAATGCATGCATTAAATTGTTATAATAGCAATAATGTAACAATGTTTCATATTTCCCCATAGTTTTTATTTTAGGATGTTATTTATTACTGTTTAATTAGTCTGCGTCATACTTCAGTTATACAATGTGTACCAAGCAGTTGATCTGCAGGTTAAAGGGTTAAATAAATCAACACATATTAACTCTAAAATCATTTTAAAAGCAAACAAATTCATAATTTATGCATGAAAAAAAACGTTATCTTTGTTCATTTTTCTCTCATTTAGAGCAGAGCGGGGGCTCTTCTTTTTTAAATATTGGAAATGTTTTCTGTTTGCGTTCCGGAATGCTTTGTGAGGATGATATTGTGGAGCATGGACCGGATACGCGCTTCCTCGGTGACTCTGGCTTGACGGAGCCCTGACAGCCTCTCACTGATGTAAGCAACACCCAGGGCTTAAATGAGCTTCGTTCAGTAGAGATGCTGCTTAGTTCGGATGTGGTCAGAAGCTCTCTCCTCCTCATCCTCCTCACCTCTCTCTCTCTTCTCTCTCTCCCTCTCGCTCTATCAATCCATCCTCCTGCGCCTTTTGGATAGCTGCCTCTCCGTGCGCACCAGCCCGCCCGGATCCCCCCTCATGTCATCTCCAGCCCGGTCCAGCAGAAAGCTGCTCTGAATGTGAACATGCCTGGCTCAGAGGCTCGCAGTAGAATTCAACCAGCGACCAAACGGAGCGGGATCTCCAGCTGAACGGAGCTCTTTGTGCGCGGCTCTGCGTAATGGATTTACTGCTGCTGCTGTAAAAAGTTGGATTTGTGTTGAGCCTCGTGGATCCGCTGACAATGAGCAGAGCAGGAAGGCGTTTTTAGGAAGGAATCACACACTGAGAGGAAATGCACAGAGGTGAGTTAAAGGCTCCTCTCCGCGCGCTCTGATCCGCTCCTTCAGACAACACGCAGGGTTTACTATCAACTAAACGTTATGTTTTTCTTTAATTATTTACATTTTGAGCCGTTAAAATTCATGTTAAACCACACTGCCCTTTAATTATGAAAAAAATCGAAATAATTTCATTTAATTGTCTCATCATTTTTAAATAATGCAATGTGAGATCAATGTTTTTTCCCCTGATATAAACCTCACCACATACATCAGCTTGCCTCCTCTTATTTGGTTTAAAGTCTCTCAGTCTGCACAGCAGCCCGTTTTATTGGTCACGTCGGAATCCGAACTCCTAATTCACCTGCTGGCTCCCGACTGCTGTTCTGTTACCATAACCATCACAACGTCTAAAGAAACCAGTCTGGTTCGTGTAAAAAGGGGGAAATCGATTTTATAAACAGTAATCAGAGAGTTGTGGACGTTTAATTCATCAAAACATTTATTTATTAGCCTCGTGTGAACGACGTGACGGCGCCGAACCGCCTAGGCGTGGATAAATTCACCGAATTCTGGTTGTGTTGTAAAAGAAAACCAAATCTGAGTCATGATCGTGGCGACAGCAAAGGTCAAACCCCCATAAAACAGACTCTAAACCCAGCAGGGAGCCGCGGTGTTATAAATAACCAGGGTCTGTGAGACCATCAGCTGGAGGAACGCCGCGGTTCGGACCTGGAACCTGCTGGTTGGGAAAAGAGAAACCTTTTGTTTGTGCACTTCGTGTGAAACTTCTTCCCTCGGGTTTTTAACGCTCCAGGTGGAACACAATCACGCGCGGCGGTGTCCGCTCTCCAGCGCGCGCGCGCTCCGCTCCAGCCTCTTCCTCCGTCTCGCGCCATCAACACCTGGGAGACACTTGTCGCAGCACGCGGACGCAGCGCCTCTCTGTGTGCTGAGCGAGGCGGTGTTCGCTTTAAATCCGCAGCTACAGGCTCGTCGGGTAAATATTTACACATTTTGCGCTCGCGCGTCATTAGAAACCGGAATTAACGGCAGTATTTTTGCATAATTGTTTCATTAGAGGCTAGCCTAATTAGCTCCTCTCAGACTTCATAGAGCTGGATTCCTTACTACAGGTGCTTGAAATCCTTATTTGGTATTTTGAAGGTTTTGATTCATTTTTAATGAAGTTCTTGAAACTATAAATCCACCAGTGATCTGAATAGGTCGTCATGATTCGTTTAATCTGTGATCAGCTGGTCTGAAACTTTAAAATCCTTCTTTTTTTCAGTCCATGAACTCACCGTCAATCAATGCAGAGATGTGCACGTTTTTACTCCCAGAATTATTCACTTCAAATTCTTCATTTAAAAATGTTTCAGTTATTTATAGCTCTTTGAGATGAATCGGATCAGAAGGTGACAACTGAACAAAAACTGGTTTCAGCCCCTGAAAATCTAAATCAGTGCTTTACTCAAAACTGTAGCTTAAATTGGTTGTAACTTAACATTTATGACATAATGAAATAAGCATTCTGAGTAAATGTTCTGTTTGTGTGTAAACCATGACTAATGTATGGTAAACCCACCTTGAGAAGTGCTTGAATATGTTTTCTGTAAAGTGTAAGAGCCCTGTTTATTTGACCACAACAGACCATGTGGTGTTTATTCATTTAATGTTCCCTTCAATAGAAGCACCTGCCTACTGTGCAATTATAGGTCATGTAATCAAGTGGAAGCTATAAAAACCTGCTGATAAAAGGCTCTATAAGCTCCCATCACACATCAGAATAGAGAACATGTGATTTCAGTGTAAGGATGGTTTAACCCTGACCTCAGGAGTCAGACTGAACATTTAAACAAAGATCCAGCCTCTGCGCTGATTATAAAACATTACAAGTTGTGTACATTTTGCTTCTCATAACAATAAAAATGGGGCATGACATTTTTGTCACCTTTTCATTGTGTTTATTTAGAAACGTTTTGTCTAAAATCAAAAATTAGAATCAAATCTAAATATATAAAATAAATTATAAATATTTACAGTCAAGTCTAAATATATACAGTTGAATCTAAATGTTATAGCTAACATGGCAGTAGAATGGATAATCTACCAGTAAAGTGGAGAGATCCCCCAGAGGCCCTTTGATGATAAGATTGTGTCAGTTTGTTCAACCATAGATCATTTTTAAATGTTCCTGTTGAGATCTTCCTCTACACTGATCAATGATCCATCCACTCAATCAATCTCATCATCAAAGGAACTCTGAGATGTTAGACAGGAGATCTCTTCACCTGCTTTTACCTCAGCAGGCTTCTTCCTTTTACAGCACTCTGAAAATGACATTTTTACATTTATTTCCAAATATAATAATATAATTCCATAATTAGACTTTATTTGATTTTAAATATTGTGTAGATGATAGATAGATAGATAGATAGATAGATAGATAGATAGATAGATAGATAGATAGATAGATAGATAGATAGATAGATAGATAGATAGATAGATAGATAGATAGATAGATAGATAGATAGATAGACAGATGATAGATAGATAGATAGATAGATAGATAGATAGATAGATAGATAGATAGATAGATAGATAGATAGATAGATAGATAGATAGATAGATAGATAGATAGATAGATAGATAGATAGATAGATAGATGATAGATAGATAGATAGATAGATAGATAGATAGATAGATAGATAGATAGATTTTTTTACATTTAGATTTAACTATATGTTTAGATTTTACTTTAAACATCGTATTGTATTACCTCCACAGCTGTGCTGAGGAGAAAAGTATCTCTGAATTCCTGACACACCCAGAGGATCCTCCCTGTCAGCTTCTGTATCTTATGGTCTGGATCAGCTCTGTGAAGCTGCAGCAGGTGTGGGTTTTAGGTGGACATTTAAAGACTAGAAAAGTTGTTTCTGCTGAGGCTGCAGATCACTGACTCAGGGTCTGATGTCAACAGGCTGAATCCACTGAGCCTCATGTCAGCAGCCCACACTGCTGATGCTGATGTCATGGCTAGAGAATAGTTTTTGACACACCTTTTGCCCCTTAATACTCATAATTCATGTCTTAAATACAATTTTCTAAGTATATTTTTTCTGATCACACAAATCTCTTTTTTTTTTTTTTTTGACACATTTGACCATTATTTATTGGATCCTTTCGGGGAACAGATCATGTGGCAAAGACGAATTAGTTTCAGAGCAGGAGTTGCGCTGCTCCTCCAGCCACCAGCTCTACATGGAGTAGGAAACCTCTGGGATGTGCTAAAACCGGCTGCATGAATGTGCAGCTGATAAGTCTGCAGAAATGATGTGATGCAATCACGTCGAAGTGAAGCCGATTTTCAAAGATAGCCTTCCAGCTTTGGAGCTCAGCTTGTTTTGACAGCCAGCTGAGGCCCCACTGCGAAGAACGTTACTAATAAATAGTGTTTTATACTTCGCTCTAAGAGTGGATTTATTGTGCCTAAGTTGCCTCGTTTAGTGTTCTCCTCCATCTTGTGGCGTGTGTTTGTGGCTAACGTTAAAGAGGCAGATTTCAGCCCGTAGTTTCAGCTCTGTGTGACAGATGGCTGTAGTGGCCTTTTTCCCTGCTTTAAATGGACTTGTAAGCCAACGTTGAGAAGTGATGCAGAGATGAAGTGACGTGACCTAGAATAGCAGGATTGAACCCAGAGTAATGTTTCTGAGTTCTTACACTGAACTGAGGTCAGTAAACACGTCTGTCAGTGGGATGAGATAACAATGGAGATATTCTGCTCATAAAATGCTCAGCCTGCCTCAGAACGGCCTTTCAGTTCGTCATTTCATTAATTTTTTTTTATTTAAATTTTAAAATCCCATTCATCACCCAGTTTTTACATATTAGCAAGTTTTTTTTTCATGTGGCAGTTTAATGTTACAAAACACATGACAACTGCCTACGATCATCGTTTTGCTTCTCAGCTCAGGTTTTTTTTTCTTGCCAGCAACAATGTCTTGTGGGTTTTTTTTTTAAGATGACAGGATTCCCATTTGATCATGGTGCAGCTTTATAATAGGCAACAGGGTTTTACGGGGTTTGTTTCTGGCTTTTGCTAACAAAATGTAAACGGCAGCTTGTAATGTGAGTAAAGACCTTAAACGACAGCTTCCAGACTGGGTCTGTTGCTTGGCTCTTGCATTTGGGTGGTCTGAGTGCCTGTGGTAGTCCATACTTCCACCTAGGACACTTCATTGCAAGATAATGGAGATAGAGTTAATGAGGATCCTGTAGCCTGAGGGCCGTTAGTATGTGTGTTAAAATGATTTCACTCAGACGTGCACGCTCACTGGTGCAGTTGTGGTCGTCAGTTATTTTCTTTCTAGACCTTCAACAGACGCTGGCTCCATGCTCTTCATGGCATCTCTTTCTCTCTCTGTCCTCCACCCATCTCTCCTTTCTTGGTGCCAACAGGCAAAGCGCCTGCCTCACATTCGCTCTCTAACTCAACGTGAGCAGGGGCAACCTATTACAGACTCAGTAGGGATCAGGTCTACAGCAGCTTATCAGAGCAAGACAGTGTCAGAGGCTGTAACATGCTCGCCCTCTGCTCAGAGAGCATTTTTACCACTTTTCATTTATTGTCTAAAGCCATGTCCTGCACACCTAGCTTTAGTGGAGGCTTACAGCTTCAACAGCTTCAGATGTGTGTCAACGCCATCAATATACAGTAGAGAACATATGAGTAAATGAAGCGTCTTTGCTTTCATTTGTTGTTGAAAAGTGAGACCAAACATCCTGTTTACAGGCACCGCCATGTTGTAGCCATTAAAGCAAAACTGATTAAAACTAGAAAAGTAGCATTTCTTGCAGAAATGCTGTTTGAGTGGTGAATGAAGCAGCTGAAGCTGAGCTGCCATTAGCTGAACCTTGAATATTAGCTGAATTATTTTTAGAATTTGAACTTAAATTTTAAAAAACATATAAATATTAGCTGAAATGTTTTGAAGATTCAACATTTAAAACAGTGACTGTCCTAAATGGATTTAAAGAATCAAAAAAGCTGAAGAACATGGTGCTGAACCCTCAGGCATCAGTTTTATTTACTACCCTCTTGTGTCATTAAGGACAAAAATATCAAGCTCAAAATCCTGTTAAATCTGCTATTAAAAACGTTACGGGTGAATATATTTTCATCTTTTTGATGTATAGACCTGTTATACAACTTCAGCCCTGCTCAAAACTACCAAACTTTCAAATAATTAATAATATCCTTGTTATTTAGGGGGGGTTAATCAGTCCTTTTGTCAAGAAACGATACAGCTGGAGCCAGGACGAAAATGTTAGTGTGTGGTGTCATGTGGAACAGTGTTTGGGAGCACTCTTGGTGCTGTGATACGTGTGTTCATCGCTGTTTAGCTTCTGCCAGAAGACGCAAGAGGTGCTTACTGTTTTGCGCTTTCTTGCTATGTATTTTTTCACTGAAAAGTTATCATTTCTACTCCTGCATCATGTTTCCACACACGGTGTTTAGCTTGTGGCGTTTTGAAACTAAATGCCATACACATGTAGGGATGTTTGGATGGGCAGCAAGTGATTCTGATTTCCAACTTATTGACTTAAATTACTTTGCTAAAGGATTAATATGTTTTTTACTAAAACTAGACTAAAACCTTTTTGAGTTTTCATCGACTAAAACTGGACTAAACTATCACATACCGACAGGACTAAAATTTGAATAAAACTAATCAGCGTTTTAGTCCAAAAAACTAAGTCTAAAACTAAGGTGGCTGCCAAAAACAACACGGAACATACAATATATTGTCATAGCTGGAAAGTCCAAAAATAACTGAATGTTTTAATATGTAATTTGTCAAAATAGCTTTAAAACATCATTAAAAAACTAACAGAATCTACTATAGTTTGGATGCTGAATGCAGCCTTCAGTCAGTTACTGCTATCGCTAAGAGGCTGGAAAAAGATCTAATTTTACCTGTTGCATGTTTATATTCAGAAATAATAAGAAGGCAATGTTTTAAAAAGCCATACATTTAGAATACTTCACATATGTAATACATTGAGTGACTATTCTTAGATTATTGCTGTTACTGTGAGATTCACAGATCCAGACTTAAGTTCAGTTCACCTCAACCAGTTTCTATTTAACTTAGACTTGAAGATGAGACTCTTTATCCAAAAATACCTTAGATGGAATCCAATAAGGTCTGAGGATGAGCAAATCAGAGCTGAACATCTATGCTGCTGTCATGAACTGAACAATAAACAGACTGGACTGAATATCGAGTCAAAGGAAAGCCTTTAGTGCCTCTCTGGGTATTCACCCTCATTTTGAGGCTGAATGTCAGCTGCACACAATCATGGTGTTTTTTAATCATCACATAATTAATTAAAGCTATTGGAATAATTTAGGGATGCACTGAAAATTCAGCCACCAAATATTTTCTGTCAGAAATGACCCAAAAATGCATTTTCGGTTTTCGGCCAAAACACCTACAGTAACTCTCCAAAACAACATGGCCGAAACCAAACGTATGATGTCACGAGCAAAAAGCGCAGCCAGCACACGACAAGTGGGATAAGAGCCAGCATGTCTGTGGTGTGAACTTATTTCACTATCTCTGCTTGTGATTTTGGGCCGGTCCGGTCCGCAGCGGGCCGTCCGCACAGCCTGTGATCTGAGCCCCCAAGCCCCTCGGACAGAAACCGAACATCACCTGTAAGATTATGCTGGGCTGCCACGACCTTAAATGCCAGGGCCATTTTTTGGTCCCAGTCCTGCCCTGACTGGACCCGAGTCCGACCAGAACCAGAGTGTAGTTTTTTTGTTTTTTGGAGGGTGTGTCATGATCGGGGTAGTGCAGGACCCAAATGCAGAGGATGGAGGCAGAAACAGGTGAGGTAAAACCAAAAAGCTTCATTGCAGGACAAACTCAGGAGACACAGGACACACAAGGCTGGGGATACAACGCAAGGAACTGACAGGGAGTGACTGAACTAAACAGCATATATAGAGAGGGAGCTAATTAAGTACACGAGACACACCTGGAGGGGATTAATGCAGGACACAGGAGGAGGAACACTGGCACAAACTGGACACAAGGGGGCAGAATATGACACAGTGAAAAAAAATTCCACACACGGCACCCTACTTTAACTTCAACTCAAACACTCATTAAAAACCAAACTTTAAGAACATGAACAAACATGAAACAAGTAAAATAATAATAATAATGATGTCACAATTTAAAGTCCGCTTCTGAATCGACCAGCTGGAAATCCCAGGAGCAACCGAGTCTGAAAATACATGTGCACTATTTTAGTCACCAGTTAACATAGACAAGACAAGACAGATAACAATGTAATACTGGAATTCAGAGCGCTTCTTTATTAGAGCTGTGATGCAAAACCACTCCCTGTCATGGCTGCTGCTGTCACATTGTCAGACAGGGGCATCTCCAAGTTACAGATGGTATTTTTCCCTCCTCTCATCATTGTTTTTATAGTTTTATAATTGATTTATTGCAATGCCTTGATTTTAGTGAGGTTAGTACACATCATAGCCATAAATGCTATGGTTCTAATCATTGACATTCATTTCTTTTGGCGATTTGCTTTTCGGTTTTTTGCCTTGGTTTCCTCATTTTCAGTTTTCAGTTTCGGCTAAGAATTTTCATTTTGGTGCATCCCTAGGATAATTGATTCAAACATGCAGCAGCAACATCAGAACTACGTAAACCAACAGGAAAGCAGCACCTAAAAATATAATGTCAGGTGGATTATTATTTTTTTAGTCAGGAAAACATTCAAGTCATTTACATGGAGAGGGCAGTATCCATCCATCCATTTTCTATAACCACTTTTTCCTTCTCTGAAAGTCGTGGAGAGCCGGTGCCTAACTCCACCGTCACGGGGTGAAAGGCAGGACCCTGGATGGGTCGCCAGTCCAGACACACACCCACTCACACCTAGGGACAATTTAGAGACATCAGTAGACATGACATTCAGGTTTTTGTTCTGTGGGAGGAAGCCAGAGAACCGCCAGAAAACCCACGCATGCCTGGGGAGAACATGCTAACTCCACACGGAGAGGCCGCAGAGCCGGGGCGCGAACCCATGGCCTCCTTGCTGCTAGGCAACAGTGCTACCAACTGCACCAACAAGCAGCCCAGTATGGAAATATATTTTACTCAAAAAGTCAAAATCATACTTTCTTCATTTGAAACCTTTACAAAGAAAACTCAAACCCAAACAAGAGCACCCTCAGTGATGTCACAGTCCCACAGCATCATTCTACTGGCTGGAACACTGACAGGGTGGGGTTAGCAAAAAGAGCTGCAGAAATCTACAAGCAAGTAGACAACAAAACAGCAAGAGTGTGTTTTACTCACGTGCACAGAAGGGATGAGCATGATGGAGAAGACTTCTAACAGGAGGACGGGACATTTGTCTGAGCATCGTTAAATCTGACAGCTGTGAGAGAAAACAGAGCAACTTTGCAAGTGTGAAAAACAAAATTAGAGATTTTAAAGCATCATTTTGTGTGAGAAACTAAGAGATTGTGACTTCAAATGGATAAAGTATGTTTTGATTTTTGAGTTTAATTTTTTTCCATAAAAGTTGTTCTGAAGCCAGCCACTAGGAGTCATCTGCTTTATGTTCGTGTGTCCTATACATGCTGAGAACCGAGAGTTTAAAACCATATTTAAATAATATGAACAATTACCACTTTCCTGTACAGTTAAATACCATGGCTTACCATTCAGATCTGTTGTTCTTTAAGGTTCTACCTCTTCATGTTCTGCTTCAACACGTCACTTATATTCAACAGCCATTAATATACCTGAACGTTTACCTTCACTTGTCAAACAATATAGAATATTGTACTATTTTATATGTTTTAGGCTTGTTTAGTGTTGATGCAAGAAAAGCTATTTTATACATGTATATTTAGTTGGGATTTTTATACTTCTTAATATATATTGTTTCTTGTTTATCATTAGGCTGTTTGTTGGATGAAAACATTCTCCAAAGCTGTGTTAAATCAATCATTTTCTCTATTTCCAACATTTTCTTCACTTCCTGTCAGCCATCCAATGTGGTGAATAGGTGGTATATTATTCAGTAATGAAAATAATACTTGCAGCCATGGGCCAACAGGAGGAGTCCTGTGACAAAAGGACAAATGCAATAATAAGAAGAACATTTAAAGACATTTTCTCTGACTAAAGGAGAGGAGAGAGAGCTAAGCATCAGCGTTCTGATGCTCATAAAGTTACTCATTTTTCTTGATTGAGTTTAGAGTTTGAAATAATGAATGGAGACATAAATCTTCTGCTGCCTGTCAGATATTTACAGTATTTCTCCTCCACTGTGTCTTCATAAATGCCTTTTGCTGGCAGTTGAATGATTGTATCCTGAGCATTACAAAGGCAGCGTAGCGTCTACATGATGTGTGACTTATCGTTTCTCTTACAGCACTGCTCCGTTTTCAGTTTAAACAATTCAATCACAGAAAGCTTCAGAATTATATTGATCTGCATTTTAGTCACTATTCATCAAAGCTGGGACAGATCAATGCAGCAGATGATCAGAAAACCTTCTCCCGTGACTGTTAGATGATTTTATTCTCCTCCTCGTGATCCCACTGATTCTAATAAAACGTGATGTTTCCTCCACAGCGGTGATACTCTTCTTTCTAATAGAGGAAGGTTTGGCTCTGGCACAGAGAACTAAAGGTGAGACAAATCACAACTACTCTGGTGTCATTACAACCTGATGATGTACCAGAAGATTAAATGTCTTGTTTTCCTTTTTCTTCTACTTTCTACCCCTACCATCTGATCGCCCCCTCACTGATCCCCTCCATCCCTCCCTCTCCTTCCTTCCTCTCAGATCCCCCGAGCGAGCCTGGCATCCAGAGCACTAATAACCAAAACGACTGCGGCACGTGGGTGCGAAACATCAATGGCGGGGTGTTCATGTCGCCCAACTACCCCAACACCTACCCACCCAACAAGGAGTGTGTTTACATCCTGGAAGGTAAAGCCAGGCTGTCTGAAACCTGCTCCGTAGCATCAGGACAGAGTCAGCACAATGTTTTCCAAATGAGGCGTCTTGAATTTGTTTCATTGCACTTTAGAAAATGATGGAACACATGTGGCCTGAGTAGCAGTGTTATCTAGTCCATGAGAGCATATAGCGTCACTGTCGGGTTATATCCTCGTGTCTATTTTTTAAATAGTTTTTGAGTTTTTATGCATACATTAGCTCTACTGATCATCTCTCACATTTATCTATGTTTCTATGGAGGACTTCTCAAAGAAAAGGGTCCAAAATAGCTTGGGACATTTGGCCACTTTGGGTTTTTTCTTTGTAAAAGCAGGTTTTTGCTCAACAGCGACGATATTGGAAAAGTATAGTTGGCCAGCAACAAATACCACTAAAACTACAAGCCCCAGAATGCACTGGGGCAGGCAGGTGAGAGGCAGTGCATAACAACCCTAGAGCTGAACTTTTACTGCAGTTTGACGACTTTAAAACTGAGACAATTAACTTGAACTTCTCTATAAATGAGTTTGATGCTGATGAGAAAAAAGCTGAGGGAACTTGAACTCTGGCTGTGAGCTGCAGGTTTTCGACTCGCTGAGCTCCTGCTCCTCCTGCAGGCAGCTCAAATGATCTCAGCGTTCACCAGAACAGAAACACGTGATCAGCTTCCTCTCTGATGAAATCAGGAGTCGTCTCTCTGATTCTCCTTCATTCAAACCTGAGAACTTTCACAGCTTCCCCTGATCTCAAATATTGATGAACGTGAGCGAAGAAAAGGTGTCAGGTGTGTGTCTCAGGCTTTTATCAGAGCTACAGAGTTCCTGCTTCATTTATCTAGATTTCTTTTTGAAATTTTCTTGATATCATTATTTATGTTACTATTGTTACCGTTGTTCTTATTTGTTTATTTGGGATTGTTTAATAAAAAGAAGCATAAAGTAAATAAATAAATAAAACGGGCCAAGCGTTTGACCTGCCAGTCGAAGGGTTAAGGAAAGTTTTTTTTAATGTTTCAAAAACAAAAAGACAACCATCTGCTAGAGAACTGCTGTATTGGCCCGTCACTAAACAGTGAGCATCCTCATCAGCTTTAGTGCTTTTCTGAAACATAACATCCATCAGTGATTTGGTCCCAGCCACACAGGAAACATAATGGAAAGCGTCATTAGCAGCTTTAGGAGATGAGGTCTGGGTGATGCGTTCTCTAAATTGATGAACTGCTTGTCCATGATGCTGAAGCACAGCTTTTCATGCGGATGAGATGTGCAGCTCCTCCTCCTCTGTTGAGGAATAGATTCACACATGGCTCAAGTGCTCCCCCTGTGGACAAACCAGGGCCAGGTCCGCTGTTGATGAACGAGCAGCATCTCTGTCTCCGGCTGCTTTCCGCTGTTTGAGTGCAGTGGTACATCGCAGATGGAGGCTGTTATTTGCTTCTGTTTTGTCTTGAATGGCCTCAGATACATTGGTATCTCCAGTGTGGAGCCTTTTATTCAGCATCACACAGAGACAGAGGGATGCTCACAGTTTAGTGTAGGAGCTAATCAGATAGCTTTGTAATCATAATTTGTGGTTAGTGAGGCTCATTGATTGTGTCATGTCCCCAAGTTCATCGGCTAAATAGATTGAGTGATTATATATTCAGCCTTTCTCTATCAAGCTGTGTTGTGTGTGTATGTGTGTCTGTATATATGTGTGTGTGTTTATAAAAAGGAGAGATGAAGATTAAACTAACCAGAAAAAACACACACATACACACAGCAGGAAGTGCAGGCGAACGAGCTGCTCCCTGAAGCAGAGCACTCAGGATTCAAACCCGAGACACAAAACTAAATCATCTCCGTCACTTCAGTGCAGTCGCACCAACACACGTCACCTTTGACCTCATCCTTTATTCTTATTTTGAGCATGCATTGCTCCAATCCTGACAGGATTCAGAGCCCCTCCCCCCTTTGTTTTACTGAATATTGTCGTTCTCTCCATTTTTCATAATTTTCATGTTTTATAAATCATTTCTATTGGAACGGTTACAATGGCGTGGATTTGCTTTGACATTGGTGGGGATCAGGACGGGACCAGGGACAAGTCAGTGATCGCTGGGAATTGGTGGGGACACGTCACCTCTGTCCATGCCAAATCTACACTCATGATTGGTTACCTTTTACATCTAACCATGGTCTTATGGATTTCTTATCAATGAATAGTGTCTAAAACAGCTTGTGAAGGTTAATTATAGGTAAAAGAAACCCCCTTTTTTCCCCCTTTCCTGAAAAGTTTCGTTTTTGGAGATTCATTTACTGACATTGACAGTATGTTTCATCTGACATGTCAGCCATCAGCTACCCTCACCCAGGATGTGTTCATGCAGACATGTGGATCAATGAACCAGAGAACTTCACATCAAGCTGGGATTGTCGGTTTCAAATTCAGAGACGATCGAGAAACACTAAAGCTCTTTTACTAGCTGCACCTGTGTAATCTAGCTATTGTTTTTGAAGAAATAGTCTAACAATCTGCATGAGAAATCAAAATATAAAAAGTGTTCAGCTGTGCAGCTCGTGGAAAGACAGAAAACACATTTTCTCATAATACTGTTAAACTCTGCTGCTGTTCAGCTTTGATGCCTCTACCTGCTGCTGCCACAAACCTCATGGTTCTTAAACAAACTGCTCAGAAAATCAGAAAGGAAAGTTGAAGTCACAAATAATTGAATGGAAAGTGAAGTTAACAGACAGACAGCCTGAAAGCTACAAATGCACTGAACCTACAGTTCTGTGGAAAATGTTCCCCCTGGATATTATTCTGTTTTGTTTGTTGCATTATCAGACAAAGATAACCTGAAAAAATACAAAGTGCAGTTTTCAAATAATGATTTAATTTCTTATGTTAAAAAATCTGTCCAAACCAAACTGGTCCTATGTGAAAAAACAATTCCCCCTTAAATGTAACAACTTGTTGTAACACGTAATCACAAACCACGTGTTTATGATAACTAATAATGAGTCTCTGGAGGAATTCTGTTCCACTCTTCTTGTTTCAGTTCAGCCACATTGGAGGGTTTTCCCAACATGAACGACCTGTTTAGGGTAAAGGTCAGACATTCTCTTTCAGGGTTTTCTGGTAGGCAGCAGAATTTATGGTTCCATCAGTTACAGCAGGTGGTCCAGGTCCTGAAGCAGCAAAGCAGCTCCAGACCATCACACTACCACCACCATGTCTGACTGTTGGGATGTTGTTTTACTGAAATACGTTACTCCAAAAAGCTACACGTTTATCTCATCAGTCCACAGAATATTTATACAGATGGTAAATGTGAGACAGGTCCTTTATGTTCTATATGGCCAGAGGAGGCTTTGGAAGTCTCCCACAATCTCTTACTGTTGAATCATGACCCCTGACCTTAACCACATTGAGGTTCTCAGGGGAGAACCTGGCGCTGATGTTTGGTACGCCGGAAAACACCTGTGACGCTTAAAGCCGGGAGTCACTATTGAACTACACTCAGTTGCTGGCTTTTCTATTGGGGGAGCTAATTAGCAACACACACTTAGGTATTGCAACAAAAAGAGTCCCCAAACATAGTTCCGCATGCAGCTCCGGTCCACAAAGACGCATTTGGGCAGAAGGATCAGGTCCGCAAATGATACCTGGGGGGCGCATGCATACTGGCAGACTAGTTAAGTACACCCCTGGCTATAGATGTTCCTTTGTTCTTGTGTTTATTTAGAACAGGGCACAATATGTTGCTTTTTGAGATCTTTCATGTTGTCAGACAGGTTTTATTGAAGTTATTTCTTAATTCTACAGGCCTGGCTGTAATCAGGCCTGAGTGAGGCTAATGAAACCAAACTCAGCTTCACAGATAATGTGGTTAATTATAAAGACTTCATGATTTAATAAGGGACATTTACTTTTTTTACAAAGGTTGGTTTGAATCACTTTGTTCTCTTCATAAATTAAACCATCATTCAGAAACTGCATTTTGTATGTATTCAGGTTATCTTTGTCTGATGCTGAAATGTGTTTGCTGATCTGAAACTTTTCAGTGACATAAGAATCAAAAACAGAATAAATCTGTGAGGGGACAAATACTTATTCACACCTCTGTACATCTGAGCCTATCTTTGTAACGTCTGTAAAGTTAGACCGCACAAAATCCTGACACATCTCACACTGAACTTCAAAACACAATCCAGACTATCTGTGTCCTGTAAAAACTACCATAGCTGTCTTCATTTCATGGATTTCCCCCCTTTGAATCCTTTCTCTCCCTTGTTTTCTGAAGCTCTCCCCAGACAAAGGATCCAGCTGGCGTTTGATAAGAATTACTACATCGAGCCGTCATTCGAGTGTCGCTTTGATCACATCGAAATTCGCGATGGGCCGTTTGGGTTCTCGCCGCTCATCGATCGCTTCTGCGGTGGGAAGAATCCGGGTCTCGTGACCTCCACTGGGCGTTTCATGTGGGTCAAGTTCACCAGTGACGAGGAGCTGGAAGGCCTCGGCTTCCGCATCAAGTACACCTTTGTCGCAGGTGAATGGAAACTCCATATTCTGTTTAACAGCTTCATTATTTTACCACAGTTGGGCTCGTCCAACTTTGGAGCTTTTTAACATTTAAGCCAAATACACCTTGAAATCAGCATCTCCCATCAGGCAGCAGATAAAGAAACCTCCCTCTGCTTTATCTGGCTCAGCTTAATGGGATCTTATCTTGTGTTTTCTGCTTACCCATTTCTGCTCTGTGCTTTGAGAGTAATGCGCATCCCAAATTTGATCATTTCAGACCCTGATTTCCATCTGCACGTGGGCGGACTGCTAAACCCAATCCCAGGTACGAGCCTCGGTGCTTCTTAGATTTGTGTCCGATCCATTCTGAAGAGCTCCGCTGCTCTCAGAGGCGCTCTCTTAACTGTGACATGAATGCTTAACGTACAAATGTCCCCTGACAAGCCCATAATTGTGTATGAAGTCAAAGGATGTACGTGCACACACATATGCACAAATTTAAGCCCCTGAAAGAGCACACACCTCTTTTTATCTCCCTCTTCCCTTCCTGTCTTCCTGCCTTTGTTCCTCTCTCTTTATATTGTCCCTTGTCATAATCTGCTGTGCTCACTTCAATTGAACCTTAAATCCTTTTCACTTCTTAACAAAATCCATCGTGTGTCCCTCTGTCTGTCATGATCCTCTTTTCACCAAAACCATTTTCTTCTCTCTTCTGGTCCTTCATCTCCCCGTTGTCTCCACTGATTTTTTGTTCTTTTTTCTCCTCTGACTCATGTCTATGTGACCCTCCTGATGAAACCTTTTTCTCTCCTCCTCTTGTTTTATCTCCTCACCTCTTCTGCACATCTCCCTCTGTCTCCCTGCAGACTGTCAGTTTGAAATTGGAGGATGGGATGGGATTATTCGCTCCAGTCAGGTGGAAGAGGAGGAACGAGTGAAGCCTGGTGATGCTCTGGACTGTATCTGGACCATCAGGGCTCCTCCTAAGTCTAAGGTCAGCAAAAAGGACCATATTAGTCAGGCCCCAGTGATGATGCCAGACTTTTCTTCTTTTGCTGCTTTGACCCATGTGTGGTGCTTTCAATACCTTATATCAAAGAAAGAGAATAGCTTCCAGCGAGGGGCCAGGTTCTGTTTTTAAAACTCGTATTTTGTTTTATTTTAACATCTTTATTGTTCTCACTGTTCATCCTGGATTCAACAAAAGCCTGACATATTTTAGAAAATCTATTCAACCATATGTAATAATAATCCAAGTTATGTCATTTGACCACCTGATGTAAAATATTCCCCTTTCTTCTCGGTTCTTCGTTCACACCTCAGAGAAGAGCTTTTGTTTTTTGGTCTCCAATGTTTTCCACTTCCTCTAAATAGATAAACCCAGCATGGGTTCTGAAGTGGTCCAAATAGAAATAACAGGAAACCACATCTCATCACATAAAACGAGTCTCATGATAAATACAAGTCATTTGTAAAAGGAACTCCAAAAAGCAATTATGATCCATTCCAATGCCAATGTAAACTCTAAACTCCTCCTGTGTGCAATAAATCTGTTCAGTATGTTTCCCCTGCCTTTCTGCAGGAGTCCTCCAACACTAAACCTTAACGATGTTATCCTTTTTAACATAAGTTTTATTTTTGAGGAGCACACTGAAACAGGGAATGTACCCTCAGGGTGCGTTTCAGTGAAGACTTCTCACATCCCACACTGGTCAAAAGATCTCATCATTTGCTTTTTAACAGGAGAATCATTTTCTGGTTTGCTCTGATGCAAAAGGTGATTAGGCAAACACATAATGGCTGTGCAGATACGCACGCTGTAGAGCCTTTCACTGCAAATTACAGTTATTATCTAGTAGTGGGTGTTTGTGATTATCATCTTGTAAATTTAGAGCACAATATTAGTAACAAAGACAATCTGCATATTTACAGAACATAAATCAATCTGTAATTTTTTGAATTTTCTACATTTCTTTAGAAGGAATGAACAGCCTGCATAAATTTCCATTGCAGCATCTTCAAACATAAGGACCTATTGTTCCTTGAAGGAATGCATATTGTCAGTTTTAAACTAAGATCTTCATAGGATGAGAAATTACAGAGTTCCATTTTAGTACAGTCTTGTAAGATCACACATTGTGATATATGATGTCACATGATCAGCCAACCAACACTCAGAGTGTGTGTGTCTGGGATGTAAAGGAGCTCAATATCTTTAAAGTTGATGAGGTTATGGTAATTTTTATTATTGCTAATGTCAATTAGCCATGCTGGCCATCTTAAATTAGCAATTTAATAAGTTGTAGGTGTGCATTAAATGATCACTTTATGAAAGTTTCACTAATATAGGTCCTGCGGTTGATGAGATATTTTGCAAAAAGATCCCAGTAGTTAATGTTATGGTAAAAACCAAAACTGTGTGCAACTAATTAATGTTGGTAATGACCCTGATGTACTAAGACACTGAGTTTTAGCTCAATGTTTGTAAAACTGACTGAGTAAGAGCAACTTTTGTGTTCTCAAAGGTCAGTTGTTTGTGGAAGCCATCTTTAATTGTGTTGACTACAAAGGTTCATAAGTTCTAGATGAGCATCTAGAGATTACTCTCTGAACGTTTCATTCAAATTCATTTAGTAGTTCTTGAAAATTTTTCTTAACAAACACGGGCAAAAACATTATGACCAGGGGTGCACATGGCAGGTGCGCAAGTGCGGTAAATATTATGCCAGTTCTTTCTGCCAAAACGCTCCTTCGCACACTGTTAGGTCATAGTATCAAACCTGCAGCTCGCGATCACACACTGACAAGTTGAAGGGTTGCGGGGCGCTGCGAAGGAGCGCTCATATAGCCGCATACACACACATGCTGCAGAAGATCCTACACCACCAGGGCACCCCCTCCTCCGGAGACAAACTCACAACAAAGACATGCGTACCACACAAGCATAAAGACACTGATTAAAGATGATTTCAAACCAAAAAAGGTCCAGTGCTGTCTTTAAAACAAACCTTTTCTGGGTTTAAATGAATTTTTTTTTCACCTTCATAAAAAAGCTTGGTGATGATGATGATGATGATGATGATGATGATGATGATGATGAAGGTGTTTAGGTTCCTATTAGACTTGTAGATGTGGACATGCTATTAAAGCTTATATAACATTTATTTTTCTTCTACCTAAGTTTATATTATAACACCATGTGACAGAAAACACAGCTTCAAACTTTTATAATTTTACGGATCATTTGCTGTTTTTACATTTCACTCAGGGAGCTTAGATAAAAAGCAGCACAGGCATCTTTTTAGGGATAAAAACAGCCCTGGAGATTTAGAAGAGTGTTCTCTAGCCAGGAGTGACAGCCCACTGATGTCTTCTGATATTTATGAGGTGATATTAAAAATCTGATTGAAATTACAAACATAGGCTGGCCTTGATTCATCGCTGCTCTGTTTCTCCCTCATGGCTAAATGAGTCATCCAAACTCCTGTGCTGCTCACTGGCCACAAAATAAACACAAATGAATGCACATCTCTTACAGTGTCAAACCACAGATGTACATAAATGATATAATTAAGTACCACAAGGAGTTAGCAGATCGCCCAGACACATTTTATAATCATATTTGTGCATGCATGGCAGTATTTTATGCATGTAAACATGTCAATTCTTTCTGACAAACATGTTTCAGCTGTCGAACTCATGCGTTGTGATGCAGCAGTGATGATGATCTGAATTTAGCAGAGGCCCTCGGTTTTCCTGCCAGACATTAGTTAGATGAAGCAGAAGGAGCGGCACACTCAGCAGCAGAGTAAGAGCAGCTGTGTGACTGCTGCCTGGAAACAGGTGTCAAGGTGCTAAATGTGCTGACATTTCATCAGAGATGCTGCTCTCCATGGTCAGGATTTATCTCTCTCCCTGCTGACTGGATTAATCCACACAATCTAAAGACATTTTCTTTGTAAGCTGAAGTAGCGATGCCACACAGCTCTAAGTTTAGGGCTTTTACTGAGCAGCCATCTGCATGCGGTACTTTATGTGTCAGCGTGTGTGTTTGTCTCTCGCCAATCACTGATCACACACTGTTAATGTTTCTATCAACAGCTGCACCTTTTTCTCCTTAATTCAAAATGCCTGCTGTGAAAAAGGTTTACGTCCAATCAAGACACAGATAGAGAATGACTAAAATGATTTGAATGTTCTGATGGATCAGATGAATTGCAATTAGTGCAAAGTCCCTCCTTGCCATGAAAATTAACTTAATCCCCTAAAAACCCAATTGTTTTCTCTGATGAATCCACTTTCTGATCGGAGTATCAAGGATAATCTGGAGAAGTCCCGAGTCCTGCTAACAGTAGAGCATCCTGAGACCATTCAGTGTGGAGTCTCTTCTCAGCCAAAGGGAGTGGACTCACTCACAGTTTAGCTTCAAAACAACCAGGAAGAAAGAATGAGAGGATCTCCCCCCCAACCATTCAACAACAGTTTGCTGATGAACAATGACTTTTCCAGTCTGGTGAAGCTCTTTATCATGATGCTGAAGTCAGAACTAAGTGACTCAGGAAACAAAACATTAACATCTTAGGTCAATGTCCAGGAAACTCCTCACACCTTTATCTTTGTAAAATATTCAAGAAGCCGCTGTACAAACAAAACTTCACAAATTCTGACAAACTCCAAGCACTGAATATGAAGAACAGGCTGCCATCAGTCAGGATTTGGGCCAGAACTTGATTGACAGCACGTCAGGATGAACTGCAGAGGTCTAGAAAAGAAGAATCAACTCTGTAAATATTGACACTTTGCATAAACTTATTGTAATTATCAATTAAAGCCTTTAAAACTTATGAAATTCATGTAATTCTACTTCAGTAACCATAAAAACACATGACAAAAAGATATAAATTCACTGAAGCAGCAAACTCTGTGAAAACAAACATTTATGTCATTCTTTAAACTTTTGGCCATGGCTGTACAACCTTATTTGAACACATGCTTTCACGTCTTTTTTTACCCAACCAAACCTAATCTAAATGCATAGTTCTATTCAGCCTCAAGTTACTTTGTATTCTTGTGGTTTTTGCAGATCTACCTGCGTTTCATAGACTACCAGATGGAACACTCAAACGAGTGCAAGAAGAACTTTGTGGCCGTGTATGATGGCAGCAGCGCCATTGAGAACCTCAAGGCCAAGTTCTGCAGCACAGTGGCCAACGACTTGATGCTGGATAATGGAGTGGGGGTTGTTCGAATGTGGGCAGATGAGAAAAGTCGACTCAGCCGCTTCCGCATGCTCTTCACCTCATACGTCGATCGTAAGTAACAGCGGCAAGATTCAGCCCCTCCTATCCCTGTTCTGTTGGCTTTGTTGATTTTTGTCTCCTTATTTTGCCCGAGAGAGTTTTCATTCCTTTCTGCCACAGATTTCATGTTCTGCTCTTTGTGTAGCATTGTGTTGTGATTAGCTGTTAGAAAACCAACAAATGAAAAGATGTTAGACTAGTCAGAGCTGGAGCTGATATGGAAAAATCTCTATTTTTTCTAGTGTCCCTAACCTTTCAGAGCAGTGAAACGTTGTATAAGGAACAGCTTTACTGAAACACAAAAACCCAACAGCTGCTATACAATCCACCTGCACGCACACACAGACAGAAAACACATAATTCATTAGGTCCTGCTTTGTTTGCATCTCCAACAGACACTGAAGTGCCATTTCAGCAGGGAAAGCTAATTACTCTGTGCCATGTTTAGAGCACAGAAAACCAATTATTTCCCCCAGCATTTTTATATAACTGAAAGCATCAAATGATATCTTGATATGCACGTCACAACATCACACTGTGTTTATTATAGGTCGCTCACAACAAGAAAATAAGAAACCATTTCTCCTATTTGGTTAAAAACGAAAAGCTTGGCGAGGTTAATAGAAATTACACATAAAGTTTCATCACTTTTAAAAAAGCAAGAGCTTCAAACAAATGCTGTCAAAGGTGGCACATAAAGCAGCAGAAATTGCTATGCAGGAAACCACTTCTCTGTTAACACGCTGTAATATTTCCATTAAATGGCTGAATAGACTGAGATATTAATTGCTACATTCTCCTGCACACATCCCAAACCCTGAGTGCATGCTAATGTTATTTTCATCAGTAAACCCATAACCATTGCTGGGAGAACTTAATGGCTTTTAAATACAGCGTGCATGTTTTTTGTCTTATTCTGAGAATCCTTCAGAGCATTTGGGTCATTAATTCAGATCACGTAGTTAATCTCTGACTCATGAATACGTCCCAAACTTTATTTGGTTAGAGACCAAATCAAAGTTTGCCTGGAGGTCAGAGGGAAACATTCATCTTTGTCACTCCATTTTTTTTATTTGGAACTTCATCATCCATCTTTAGCTGGAGAATGGGTAGGTTTTTAGGCTGAGACGCAAACAGAGAAACACACGGAGCGTCCTGTACGACAGCGCCCCCTACTGGTACAGGTTTGGTCGATGCGCGTGCATGTTGAGAGAATGCAGACATTTGAATTTCATTGGCTAAAAAATGTCGGCGGCAAGAAATAATGGAAAGGGGTCTCTAGGAGGAAGGAGGGTCTTCATCAGAATGACAGACGTTGTGGAACTCAACCCATAGATCATAGTTTAGACCTGAAATATCATTTAAAACATTTAGAAAACTTTGATACAGAGAAAAATGCTCCAGAGAGCCGCTTTAAAGTTCCCTACAAGGTGTAACCCAGACTCATTATCACTTTAAAGACCTAGCATTCCCTAAAGGAACTCTACAGCATCGTTTACAAACTGAGATCATATAATGTTGAGAAATGATGAAGCTGTGTTTGTTTTGATCAAATCTTTAAAATAATGTAATGCATGATCTAAAGCAATATCTCTTAGAATTCTGTGTTGTGAATGACTCAGCTTCAAACACAGCTGTTCAACTGGCTGAGCTAATGGACATCTTGTGTTTGCTAAGGTGACTTAACTGTAGGATGACTCCTGAGGTGAATCTGTTATAAATGTTCATTTAACGTCTTTTTGAGAGTTTGATTCAAATCCATTCAGTGGTTATTGAAATGTCATGCTTTGCTCCAACAGGCTCTCAGAGATTCTCTCAACTCCAACTCAACTTCAAGTTAAAATTTTAGGCAAAGATTTGGCAAAATGTTTAATGCACAGAGTATGTGATGGGGGGTTACGTTCAGCTACTACAGAGTACTCAGAGTTATAGTTATTTTTGTTCTATCTGCTAATAGCAGGTGGCTGGTGGCTTTCTTGAACTGGGTTACTTTCAAAAGTGAATCAGTTCAGACATACTGTATATGTTATGAAGATTCAATGAAAGAATCATTATTATCTGTCCAGTGGTAATAGGATATGCTAGCACGCACACACACACACACACACTGCTACTGCACCAAAACATGCATCAAACATCCAGTTGTTAGTTATTTTCTTTTGTTTATGTGTTTGTGATCACAGCCTTTGGGAGACATTTAAAAGATTGTTGTACATAACTGCTTCAAAAGTGAGCGACCATGAGACACACATAGGGAGACAGTGTCTCACACACAACCTCAGCTAGACACACACTTTGTCAAAGTCATTTAACCCAGAGACTGAGGGAGCAGAGCAGGGGCTCAGAGTCTTCATCACATCAGACTCTTAGAGCAGGTGTGAAGCTAGTGGAGCAAACCACAGTCAGATACACACTCAGGAAGTGTGTGTTCAGCTCCTAAGAATGTGTGAGTAGAAACTGATCAAAATAAAAGCTGATCTTTAGGCAGTTTAGAAGAGGCAACATCACGTATGGTTGAGTCAAGACACTAGAGGAGAGGAGGGAGCAGTTTTAGTACAACACAAAGAAATACACATAAAACAAATCATTGTGTGTTAACTGTGGACAAAATTTGCTTACATTTTTAATCGAATGACAGCTCTAGATAAAACCCACTATCATCCCCCCAAACTGTTATTTTATAACAAGAAATCAAATGTAATTCTTCCAAACGTATCCATCAAATTATTCCATTAGCCAAAACATTTAATTACAGTTGCAGCGTGCTTAAAATCAAGTCGATTAAAGCAGTAAGAATATTATATGATGGTCTCTGTCTCTGCTCACTGTAGTTGTTATTCCTCTGATTTCTAATCAGGTTTCACTTCACCCCTCTCTGCTTCGGACCGACCAAACTGCCTGTGCCAGCGCTCGGCCGTCAGCCTTGCAGCTCTTCCTGCTGCTCCTGGCAGCCAGCATCGATTGTCAGTCACCTCTGACTGCCGTCACAGGATTCATACAGCAGCAGTGACTTTAATGAGCTCCCTCTCACACCACCTGCCTGACCACCAGCACCTCATGATGCGCTAAGCCATTCCTACCTCCTCTGCTTCTCTTTTCATCTCCCCCATAGTCCTCCTCTCACATTGCCCTGAGTTTCCCTGCTTCTCTCCCCCTTCTCCCCCTTCTTAGAGTCCCTGGACATGACGGCTGCAGTTCAGTGAAGCTGCCATCCCCCCGTCTCATGTTTCGTCTGTGTGAAATCATGATGTATGGCCTCACACGCTCCGTTAGCCCCAGAGCATTTCTCAAAGCACTACAACTTTTAATCTTTTGTTACAGGCCTCTAGAGGTTTCTGCTGCCAACGTGTTTTTATTTTGTTTTGTTGTTATTGTTTCACTGTTATTATCAGAATATCTCCTGGTTCTTTTCACAGTGTAGTCATCTCATATTCAGCACAGATGGAGCCTTGTTTTAGTAAATTCCATTATTTGTCTGTGTTTTGCCTGCAGCTCCGTGCACAGCCAGCACGTTCTTCTGCCACAGCAACATGTGTATTAACAACACCCTGGTGTGCAATGGGATTCAAAACTGTGTTTATCCATGGGACGAAAACCACTGCAAAGGTGAACATTTACATTTTGATTGGTATTGCCTACTGATACTGTTAATCAGCATGATATTTATAGATGGTTTCTCTACATTCATTTGTTTTTTTATTGTCTTTCCTCTCATTTTCCTTCAGAGAAGCGATCTAAGGGACTTTTCCATCAGATCACTAAGACCCACGGGACTGTTATTGGTGTCTCGTCAGGCATAGTTCTTGTTCTTCTCATCATCTCCATTCTTGTCCAGATGAAGCAGCCAAGAAAAAAGGTAACAATCTTCTTTGTTCAACTGTTCAACATAACTAGCTGTTCAAGAGTAAAGAGTTTTCCTTCACTGCTTGGAGGAAAGCATATCCCCATTTCCCCAGGAAAGCGTATTTATGCCATCTTGAATTTGGTTGACTTGAAAAGTGATTTAGTTTTAGATAATTTTTGATCAATGATTATTTTCTAAGAGTATTCAATAAAATACCTCAAACACACACACACACACACACTTATTAATGAATTCAGTTTGAGGGAAAGTATGAACTCATTGTGCGCCAGGGTCCTACCTTTACACTCCAATTTATGACACCTTTAAGTGATGGTGTTAAAAAAGAGTCCACATCAAATCAAATATAGACCAATTTATCAGAGTAATTTTGAAATAAACTGATGTCCACTCCCATCACCAGTCTCTGGTTCAGGAAGCATCTATAGAGGGTTTAGTGGAGCTGTGCATGAAATCTGTTTGATAAAATGTGTGATGATCATTTTGCAGACTGGTGACTCTAGACAGGAGAAATTTGGCATTTTATGTGTTTTTATCTCCGATGCATTGAGAGTCTTGATTATTTGTATAAACGATGGTAACAAATGAAAAAACTATGTAAAATAAGTCTTCATTTTATAACGTTTTAAAATAATATAAAAATTTTCCAAATTGATAAGCATAGGTTAAATTTACAGGAAAAAATCCTTTGATTTGCCTTGTTTAACTAACAGTCATTGTATTTTTATGGTAATTTGAATTAGATGAAAGAATTGGGTTTCAGGACACTGGGTGTTGTAAGTCTTCAAGCGTCCTGGTGTGTATTCATATGAGAATGGGAAACCTGCTAATAATTAAATGATATATTCTGTGCTCCAGGTTGTGGCTCGGCGTCCTGGTGTTTTCAACAAGGCAGGGTTCCAGGAGGTCTTTGACCCACCCCACTATGAGCTCTTCTCTCTCCGTGACAAAGAGATGTCCTCAGACTTAGCTGACCTCTCAGAGGAGTTGGACAGCTTTCACAAGCTGCGGCGCTCCTCCACCATGTCCCGCTGTGTCCATGAGCACCACTGTGGTTCACAAGGCTCCGTGGCTACCGGCGGTGGAAGCATGAAGCACAGCCGGACCACCCTGAGCTCCATGGAGCTGTCCTACCACAACGACTTCTCCAAGCCCCCTCCCATGAAGACTTTCAACTCAACCTCCACCTACAAGAAGAGCTGCTATGGCTACAAGCAGCACTCTCAGACTCATGACTGCGACCAGCAGGTCATCGAGGACCGCGTCACTGAGGAGATCCCGTGTGAGATTTACGGGCGTGGTGCAGTAGGAATAGTAGGTG
This sequence comes from Callopanchax toddi, assembly GCA_006937965.1. Lineage (NCBI taxonomy): Eukaryota > Metazoa > Chordata > Actinopteri > Cyprinodontiformes > Nothobranchiidae > Callopanchax > Callopanchax toddi. The sequence goes on from SSNR01000182.1 coordinate 659,480, forward strand.
GAGCCACAGGTGGAGCAATGGGAGGAGGGGGTGCATCGGGTATTGCTGGAGGGGGGATCGGAGGGGCAGTGGGGATTACAGGAGGAGTGTCTATGGGTGGAGCGATGGGCATTGCAGGAGGAGTTAGCATGGCAGGGCCCAGCGGCATCGCTGGAGGTATTGGTGGTGGGATGGGAGGAGCCTGTGGAACCCTCAGCATCCGTGGCAGCAGCTCGCGCAACAGCGCCACCATAGTCGACCCACAGCAGCGCTCCATATCCATGGACTTCTAAATGAACAGAGGGGGAAAAACAGGGAAAAGAAATGTAAGCAGACCTTACATTTCACCCCAAAAAACAAAAGGGACAACCGTCCAGAACTGATCATCCCTGCTTCCCTTCATACCACTAGTCTTCAAGTTATATTTACTTTGGGTATAAACTCCAGGACCTCATTTACGTTCATGTGAAGTCTTTGGACAAACAGGAGATACAAACCGAAGAGCAACACAGCAGAGGAGGAGACGGACGTTTCTCTTCACGAAGCTGAGTTTTAGAGTGAAGACAGCGCGCAGACGTCGTATCTCTGCTGGTCTCTTGTTCCACCAGAGACTTGTTGTTCTCGCATGCAGAACCAAACCTGTCTCTAAACTATTTACAAGACAGAACAGAGACTGGGACACGTTGCAGACAGAGTTTTTACATTTATTTACCTGCCACGCACAAATATATAAAATATGATCTATAGTGCATCTTCTAATAATTTATTTGGGTCTTTTTTTTTCCGTCTGTGCACTGTATTATTAAAACCAGTATATATCCAGCCTCATGGTGATGCTTGGCTTCTATCTCCTAAGTTTTACGTTATTATTATTATTTTTTAGGTAGCATTTCAATTAGATGTATTGATGAGGATGAGGAATATGTTTTTATTCAAAATGATGAGTGAAATACATTAATGATGACAATGTTATATTAATAAAACTGTAGTTTTCATGGTTACCTCACTCAAACAGGAGACACACGTCACTCTCTCCTCAGGATGAGCACACAAAGAGACTGTCTTATTTTGGTAAAGAATTAAAAACAAAACTATTTGTGGTTTGTGAGTTTTGTAGCATCTGAGGACTCAGGTCAGGATGGTAAACAAAGTGTTTGGTTTTGAGACCTGGACTAAATCGAGATAGCAACCATCCCACTCCCAGCCTCACCCCGAATAGGAGAAAATGTCATTTTTCAAATTCCCTTCGACCTGAGTGTGTAATACAAGCACAACCTGTTTCCCTAAGTGACACATGTAGCCTGTATTAGACTCATTTATGATTTTTAACCACTGGTTGTATAATTTCATTCTGTTGAATTAAACAAGAGCTTACTCACATCCTGGAGTGAGTCTTTTCCGTTTGCTGCAAACAAGAAACATAAAATCCACACAGCCCCCACACTGGAGATGTCTCGTCAAGGTAAGATCCTCACTGTGACACGCACAACAGCCCACGCAAAGTGTTTTGCTTTGGTGGATATTAACATGCAAAGGTGCTTCGGGGATAATTTATTCAGCGAACTGCATGAACCAGCTTGAATGCACAAGATTCAAGGCTGACAAATTTCAGTTCCACTTATGAACAAAATAAATTAAGATAGCTCAGATCCTCTTGACTGTCACACATTTGAATAAACCTTGCAGCATTTTTTTCCACTTTGTCTCTCTTCCATGCACACATCCCCCTCACCCTCTCCCGTGCTGTCATGATGCATTTGTGTCGACCAAACCTCGGGGCTTCCTTTTAAAACATGTGACCTTCAAATACAGCCTTGTGTGTTTAGCTCTGGTGATTTGTTCCTCTGAGAATCAGGAGTCTCAGTGTTGTATAAATTCATGATAACCTTCATTTTATACTTAGATTAAAGATATTAGTGAGCAGCGGCTTTTACTTGTGAATCTTTTTTTTAAATGGAGCAAAAATAATGTCATCATCAACACATGTCACAGTTTCCAAATTGTTAGTCTGTTCCGTTTATATAATCAGGTAATCCTATGATAGTTCACGTCTACAGACGTTATTCTTATGTTTTAGTTTTTATTTCAAATGCTCTAACAGTGGACAGAAACATGTGTTGTGGTGCCAAAGTATACAATTGGGAAACCAGAGATAAAATTACAATATTTATTATCAAAGTTTAAGTATTAAAAACATTCCATTAATGACCTGCAGTGACAGCTAAGGCAGGTTGTGGAAGAAGTGACCCCAAACAAACAAAAAATATAAAAGACTAGTTAGCCCGCCTTTACAGGTGTTCCCAGTTCATACAATGAACAAGCCCAACGAAGGCGAGGCGGACCAACTAGAAAAAACAATGCATCACTGTAAAAACAAACATCAAATTACAACCACAAACTACCCATTTTTAATATTTAATATCTAAAAGCTTAAAAACGTGCAGTGTCAATACCTGGCTCTCACAGTCCAACTGGTATCCAGGTTATCCAAACTGTGTGAGACCAGCCAACGCCTTGGCCTCACTGACAAACTGGAAAACATGTCAAATTACAACCACCAACTACATTTTATCTAAACATTTACATATCCAAAACATAGTACTTGTGTAATGTAAATGATTCAAAAGACTATCAGGATCACCTGTACTGTTCTAATAAATAACATTTTGTATGATTTGTAAAGATTTGTTTTGTTGATCCGACCAAAATAAAAACTAAATGCCTCACTGTAATATTTGCAGTTTAATTTTAGAATCATATCTTTACGTATGAAACTCTATAAAACAGGTTTAGGGTAATTAAAGTGATCAGGGAAGAAACAAAGGAACAGACACAAAATTAGCTTCATTTCCTGAAGCTGCAGAAATATCAAAGTTAATAAGTTGCATTCTGCTCAAACTATTTATTTTGGAATAATCTGTTGCAAATGTTTTATTTCCAGGAATTTTTCTCTGTGATATATAATTTTCATTTACTTGATTTATTTTATGATTTGAAAAATTACATTTCCACTGGTATATTAATGACTAACCTCGTAAACAACTCTGGTTTCTCTTCACAAATGCTACAAAAAAATTCAGACAACCAGAGATACACTTAAGTCGTTTATTTCCCAGTCAAAATGCTCATCACTCAATGTGTCAGCGAGAAGTTTCTAGTTAATAATTTTATCCTAAACTATGATTTATTTAACATAGATGAGACAAATTAAACTGTTGTGTGTTCCTGTTTTGCTTTTAGATTTTTTTTTTTTTGTAAAGAAAAATATTTAAAAATAAAGCAAAGTGAAGTAAATCCATCCCAAAAGTTCAAAGGGACCATATTAGTTTCCAAACAAATACTTTTAATCATCCAAATTTTGACTCAGAAGAACCTGTTCTTATCATTATGTTTATTCAGTCTTGAAATGGTTACTGTTCTTTAAATTACTTGACTTGATCTTTCATGATCTGTGGTTCTTTTGCAAACACACAGAAATAGTGACCTCTAGTGGAAGATAGCAGCAATTGGGTTTTAACAACTTTAAACTGCACCAGAATGAATAAAATAAACAAAGAAACTAATTTCTGCACCTTCCTCACAAGTAATTTAGTCATCCAGACAATCTACATTCATATTGTTATTTTTAGTAGTTGAGAATGACTGCATATCTGTATTAAACAAATCTGTCCATGCATGACAATAATCATGGGCTTTGTTTTGGATATTTTTTATTTTTAAATAGTTTTAAAACCCACATCACAAAGCCATGACTAAGATATTTTTACTATGACTGTATATTAGTGTCACTGAGAAGAAGAATAAAATAAGGAGGAAGCGTTATGAAAAATGTTGAGGAAAAAAATTAATTTATCATTTTAAAAAAATATATTATTTTGATAGAAATAAATTCTAACTGTGTCTAAAAATTAATGTGCCAAATTACATGCCAATCTAATAATAGAAAAGACTTTAAAACAAAAGTCCTCTTCTTTGTTTCGCTGATAAATCAACACTGCCCTCTACAGGACAATGCTGCTACTGCAGCTTTAGATGTGTTAGCATCCTCAGGAGCCTCAGTTTAGAGAAATAGTCATTACTAGTCCAAAAGCAGCAATGACCGAAGCTTTTTTCTATTTTATTTCTTAAGTTCTCTTAAAGCCATACTCAGTAGTCAGGTAAACAAATGAGGTCTCGCTAGCTATTTTACAGAAACACGTCTCGGTGAACTCACCCCTCCTGTCGGGTAAAATCCATACGCCAGCCTCCCGCGGACGTGGGACTCCGTTTTGGAAAGGTGACAATGCCAAGTCTAACTCCAGCCACAGAAATGTTCCCCCAGCTTTTCCTCTTTTCACCTCCAAACGTTTTTAGTTTTCTGCTAGCTGAAAAGGTGTTTTTTGGGGGGACTCTGGTATTTTTATCTTAAAATGGAAGCATTAACCGCTGGCTCTTTGTCCTACTTCTACTTTCACTTTCACTTCCGGGATGTTCTGCCCCAAAATGTGCCTGGACGGATTAATAGGTGCATTCGAGATGAGCCAGTTCTGCGCAGATTCGATCACCGGTGATCGGCGCCCATTGCACGCCAGTTAGATTTCTGTCCGACTTGACGCCGACTTGCTCTGATGTCATGCCTACGTAGGCAACATGACCTTGTGAGATCAAGGCAGCCGCAGATTTTGGAGCAAGGCGCTGCAGTTGCTCTCCACTGGCTGCAAAACCGAGGGCATGATGGGAAACGCCTGGCTCTCACCTGATCTCAGATCTGATTGGTTCACGTTTTGATCCAAACATCCTGTTGCAGAATGCAAAATGTTATTTTTATATATATATATTGTAAAAACATGCCACATTGATGATGTCAACTATAAAGGCCACAGTGAGAAATGTGATTTGTTTCAAAGAGTTTTCAGTAGGAACTGTTTCCATTTTCTATAAAGTTCTAATAAAACTACTGTCTGATTTTTATAATCATATCATTTAGTACAGAGCATCCTCTTGTTTATTTTCTTTGACTGATATGATCTCTCTGGATATATGTCTATTGTTTTGTTTACTTTAGTGTTGATACTTTATATTGTTCACTCTTGAATTTGTTTTGAAATACTTTGAACTTCAAATAAAGATTTTGGAAAAAAAGGAACGTCATCTGCTATTACGGACATTAACGCGATATCTTCAGTCATATCATCACCTACGAGCTACATTTAGGAAAATCTGTCCGATGTAAAAGCTGACTTTTGGCCGCGCCCCCTGCTGCGTCCGCCTGCTCTCGTCTGTTTTCCAGGCGAGGCGCAGTTCATCTCGAACAAGCCTATTGATTTCTTTCGGGGTTTTTTAAATCTCCACAATATATTTATGGCTATACTGTATTAGAACGTTGTTAAGAGGCTTTAAAAAAACGTTAGAAGCTACATTGTTTACCTGGCTACTGAGTATGCCTTTAAAGTTTTTTTCAGACCCATATGGCATGAGGAGCAGGAAACTGGGACGGCAGTAGCTCAGGCAGTAGAGCGGGTCATCCAGTAATGGGAAGGTGGCCAGTGTGATCCCAGCTCTTGCCAAGTCACTTTGACGTGTCCTTGGGAAAAACACTTCACCCACCTTGTCTGTGTGTGAATGTTAGTGGTAGTCAGAGGAGCTGATGACTAAAAATGGCAGATTTACCTCTTTCAGCTAGGCCTCAGATCGGGCCTGTGAGCACGTGCCTGGTGGCACCCATGTGGCCTGGCTGGGCAGAGCCTGACCAATGACATGGACTCATCCACCTGTGGACCCACCACCTGCAGGAGGAACATGAATGGTCCATAGCAATATGAATCAGGTAATAGACCGAGGTGGGAGCTTTGGTGGTCTGATCTGAGGATGCTAAAACTGGCTATTGGGACATAAATCATCAGCTCTCTGGCAAAAAAGGAGGTGGAGCTTGTGGAGGAGGTTGAACTGTACTGGATATTGTCAGACTCACTTTAACACACAGCAACGGGTCTGGAACCCAAGTCCTTGAGAGGAGTTGTTCTCTCCTCTTTGGTGGAGTTGCTCTGGGTGAGAGGTGTTGGTGGGCTGGGCTGGGCTGGGCTGGGGGAGGGGGCTGTATGAATGGATTCACCCTGTGGGATGAAAGGGTAGCTTTCCTGCGCCTTCAGGTCGAGAAATGGGCCCTGACTGTTGTTTAGGATTATACACCAAATAGCAGCTCAGAGTACCCACTCTTTTTGGAGTCCCTGGGACACATGCAGCTAGATGGTGCTCCAACTGGGGGCATTATCTTGCTGGGGGACTTCAATGCTCATGTGGGCAATGGCAGTGTGACCTGGAGGAACGTGACTGGGAGGAAGATCAGCCAACCAATTTTAATTTCAGACAAAAATATTTTTGAGTAAATAAAAAATGCAGTTTTTCTTTTTTTCTTTTTTTTTTTTTACTAAGGGCTATCCAAACCAACCCTACAATCAATCATTTGTGATAACTAATTATGAGTCTCTCACCTCACTATGAAGAATTTGGTCCCACTCTACAGAACTTGTTCAATTCAGCCACATTGGAGGGTTTTCCAACATGAACGACCTGTTTAACGTCAAAGGTCAGACATTGTTGCTCTGAAGGCAGGACTGTATGCAGTCTTTTAGTCTTGCCACTAGATAGCGCCTCTGTTTTGTAAGTAAGTGTATATGGTGTTGCAGAAAGTTGTGTCAATCAGGAGTAATGAGGCTTAGAAGCAGTTTAAGTGGCTCCTATGAGAGCATGCATCTATAGACAGGTGGGTTACAGGTATAGTTTGGTTTAAGAAAGATCATTTATCCAATTTATTCTGTTTGTTCATTAGGAGATATGGCTATGGTGATTTTCCTTGAGTCAGTGATTTTTATCATGTTTAGTTGCTTTCTCATACTTCATTTTAACATTATTGATTGAAACATGAGAATGGAGTAATGAACTGGTTTATTTCCTAACTATAGTTACATTAGGCTCTAGGTTCACAATAGGCCCGTAGCAATAGTCCCCTATATCTGGCCCTCGAGCATTGTGCTGTGTCCCCCGAGCTGTCATTATTTCATAAAATCCGCTGTAAATCAGCGAGGCACCTCCAGCGCAGCTCCAGGAAGAGGAGCTGCTACTATTTACAGGCGAGTGATGTGTACACACAATCAGGTTTGTTGTTTTTTTTAGCTGGTTGACACAATGAATGAATTCCACAATAGAATGAAAAAATATATTTTTTACTGATCAGTTAATCAGTGTGTTTAATTAGCAGCATCTCACTACTTACAATACTAATTCCAATGGAAGACATGGAGCTTTTGTATTTTTACGTACCAGTAGTTTTTTTGTTAAATAAATGGTGTCAGTGCAATCTGTCATTTGTTGTTCATCTGAGATTGTATTTACCTCAGTGTTCAAATCAGAAATGACCAAATGACTCATTTTATTCTGCCTTGATGTGCAAAAGCTCCCAGCTAGAAAAGAGTGTACTCAGTAAAACATGACATCAGATATATAGACTATAGATAGCTTTATGCTGCTGCCATGAATCATTACTTTGCACTGAAGAGGTTCATCTAATCCTCAGTAATACATTTAGGTGTCAGTGTTTGTGATTTATCGTCCTGCTCCAGATCTTGTCATGTTTTCACCTTTTTAAAAGCACTGTCCTCTCTCTGACATGGAAGACGGACCATCGTGAAGCTATTAAACTGAAGTAGTGATGACATGCTGCAGCCAGAAAGCTGGGTGGGAAAGTGACTCACACCATTAATGCACTGCATGAAAGTCATATAAAAAATGTCCTTTTACTAGCTACTGCAAAATGATTAAAATTATTCAAGATAAGCAGAGTTTTAACTTAATTCCTTGCATAATGTTATAAAGAACAACTGTAAATTTAGAAAAATGCAACAACAGAGCAGTTAGTTATAATTAATATCAATGAAATTAAGTGTCACATGAATACCTTTTACTGTGTTTGATCATTGGAGCTTTTGACTAAATTTGGGAAAAGAGACATTAAAACTGTGATGCATCAGTTTATGGTTATAAAGAGATGTGTGTGTGAAATTGTATAAATAAAAAAAACAAAATTTTGTTGCACTCCTGAAAACAAAACACAAACATCACAGTGGGGTACTGTGATAATATAGAAACATCTCAGTGTTTATGCCTGTGCATGCAGAGCATGACTTTCTAAGGAGCATGTCTGTCACATGAAAATGTTTATATGAATAATTAATATATCTACATATGAGTCACAAATACACTTTTCATATATGTCATACACTCATTGGTCACTTTATTAGGTACATCTTGCAAGTACTGGTTTTGCTTTCATAACTACCTTAAATCCTCATGTCATAGATTCAACAAGGGGTTGAAAACATTCCCCAGAGGTTCTGGACATGATATAATCACACAGTAGCTGCAGGATTGTTGGCTCCACATACACATCCCAAAGGAACTGAACTGGATTGAGATCTGTTTACTCTGGAGGCCACTGGAGGCCAGTGAACTCATTGTCATGTTCTAGAAACCAGTTAGAGATGATCTGATCTTTGTCACATTGAGCGTTATCCTGCTGGATGTAGCATCAGAAGATGGGTCTACTGTGGTCACAAAGAGATGAACTTCCAGTTTCTTCTGGTCCAGTTCTGGTGATCCTGTGTGAATTGCAGCCTCAGTTTCCTGATCTTAGCTGACAGGAGTGACACCTGCTGTGGTCTTCTGCTGCTGCAGTTCATCTGCTTTAAGGGTAAGCAACATATTTGCAATTTTTCCACATATGTCATGTATACTACATGCTATACAAAAAGTACACTTGCTTGTATTATAGACTCACAGTTGATTGAAGGAACAAATATATATTTATGTGTATTTTTTTGCATATAACAAATCCATCCATCCATCCATCCATTTTCTGAAACCGCTTGGTCCTCCACAGGGGGTCACGGGGGAGCTGGTGCCTATCTCCAGTGGTCAGGGGGCGAGAGGCGGGGGACACCCTGGATGGGTCGCCAGTCCATCGCAGGGCCACACAGAGACGAATGAGACAAACAACCACACACCCACTCACACCTAAGGACAATTTACCAGCCCAATTAGCCTGACAGTCATGTCTTTGGACTGTGGGAGGAAACCGGAGTACCCGGAGGAAAACCACGCACGCATGGGGAGAACATGCAAACTCCACGCAGAGAGGCCGCAGAGCCGGGACGCGAACCCACGACCTCCTTGCTGCGAGGCAACAGTGCTAACCAGCTGCGCCACCATGCAGCCCATATAACAAATTCATATAAAATATCATACATTGAATAACTGCATGTTTTTACATAATGCAAAGCTATAGATAATAGGTATATGATAGATGTTCATAATCAGCTTTTATCACACGTCTGTAGACACACTGAATAATCCCCCTCGAGTTCATCTCCCTCCATCTCCCACTACTATATAACAGTCACACATATGACTTTATGACCATGATTTTGTGTTTATCCACAAGTAACATGCAATATTGCATGCATTATATGTATTTTAAATGTTAACCTGTTGTACATTTTATTGCAATTATTTAATTTAGCCTGGCAAGCCAGACTATATATCTGCAGCAGAGCAGAACTGAAGTAGTACTCTAGTAGTTCACTAGGCTAACTGAGATTATCTTAAATGAATGAATGCATGATCAGTGTATTTCGAAGTAAAGACAAACAATTTCTGAAAAAAATGTTTACACTTAAATTATACCAGGATGTGTACTTCATAAAGTACGGAGCGAAGTTCGTGGGGAAACATTTTTTCGACCGGGGGACACATTTTGACGTAACACCGGAAACTGGACCCTAACTCGAGCAGAACATCTTCCACCGGCTCCTTCTCTTTGTCCGTCCTCCTCCGCGTAGAAGCGACATCCACAGCTACACCATGGCCAATGTAGCCGATACAAGACTATACGACATTCTCGGAGTGTCTCCGTCCGCATCTGAAAACGAATTGAAAAAGGTAATCAGGGGGATTGCAACGCGTTAGAACTGAGAGTTTGACGTTTCTACAACCAGGAAATGCTTTAGCTCGTGTTAGCTGCGAGCTTGGCTAATTTGTTAGCAAGTTAAATGGCCTGGATGTTGACGCGACTATAACCTTTCACCATGATGGCTTATTTAATATCAGGTTATCTGCCATCGTGTGCTTTCAACTAATAGTTTATGACCGCGTCGTCGTCAATTACAAAGTAACTATTTATAACAAAAGCTTAGTACGGATAATCGTTGACCTCACGTTAGCTTTAGCTCCTGTTGAGTAACACCACATAGCTTAGCGGGGATAGTTACTTAAAAGAACATTTTTAAATAAACGTGCCATTAGCTGGCATCATTTACGGGCATTTAGACATGTCACCTTCTGTATCTTGCCGTGATTTTTGTAACGTTTTTATAAAATCTTTGTTCACATTACGTCTAATTTCTAGTTAGCTTGGCTATGACGAAGGCTGTTTCCGGTGACTGATATTCAATAATCGTATTCGTTGTTTTAATTGTATTATTAGATTATTACTTAAATTGTCACTGACATTTACTAGATGTGACCATTTTCTCTTTAAACATTGAATGTTATTAGGGGCTGGAAACTTTCCGTTTATTTATATATATATATATTTATATATATATATATATACTTTATTAAATGTTTTTAAAAACCTTATTAGTTTTTCTTTTCTTTATGTTTAAAAACGTTTGCTAAAGTTTTATGCTTTGGCTACAAATCAAAATTAAAAACAAGTGATCAAATATGGTCACTGGCCTTATACAGGGTTAAGATGCTAACAGTTAAAAATTATCTCAGTGAGCACCATTTAAAAAGTTGACAATCTCCTGTTCTGTTTAATTTTTTTTTTTTTAACTTATTTTAGGTTCTTAGAAAAATATTTGTGCTTTCAAAACTTTTTTAGCCCTTGCACTGTCCTTATTCTGGGCCCTACGGAAATTTTTTTGTCTTTCTGGTGTCAATTTGAACCCCTAAGACAGTACAAGGTTAAAGACCTTGTTTCTTTTTTTACTTTTCAAAACTTCAAAAACTTTAAGGTTAAGGCTGCAAATTAATGTTTAAACCAAACACAAATGATCAAATATGGTCATTGGCCTATATACAGATCATCTATTGGCTGTGAAAATGTCACATTTTTATTTGTTTTGACTAAACGTTAAAATCATGTGTATTGAATTTAGAAATATTTATTTGCATTCAGATGAACAAATTGATGGAACCTTTAACTTGTGTCTCAAACTCCAGTCCTCAATGTCCACAGTCCTACACGGTTTGGATGCTTTCCTGCACCGGCACACCTGATTTGAATCAATGAGTGATTAACAGGCTTCTGAAGAACTCTAAAGCGTTCTGAAGAAGTAACTGAACTACTGAAGTAGGTGTATTGAGCAGGAAACCAGCTGAAACATGTAGGACATTGGCCCTTGAGGAGTTGAACTCCTATTTTAACTACTGAAGAAATGTCAACATTCATAAGAAATTTAGGCTGCTGGAGATAGTGATTTGCTGGCATAAACTGTGAGGTTTCTATAGGGAGAAGCATGTGATTGCGTAATGTGCTTCCTACGAGTGAACCTGAGTTACTGGAAGTTCCATTATATGCGGCATGTCAACAGAGTAAGATAGTTTTGCTGTTAAAATGTAATAATTAAACACTCCTCCTTTGTTTTTCCAGGCATACCGTAAATTGGCAAAAGAATATCATCCTGACAAAAATCCCAATGCTGGTGACAAGGTAAGACCCAAGTTACTGTTTTATTCTTAGTTCATGGTGTTTTGGTTCAGGTGGATATATGAATCAAGTTAAACTTAGCAGGGCGTTTTTCCTTCCTCTTAGTCTGTCTAAACCTAAAAATTCACAAAGATTTTCCAAGACGATGGTTAAGTCAGGCATTCGGCTTTACTCTCAGTGCATGTGCACATAAAAAGTTCAATTTCATGCATGTTTCAATGCTTCTCTGCTAAAAATGGACCAATTGAGTAAAAGTCACAGGGGAAAAACCCTGCTTGCCATCAGATTGATTCATTAAGAATAGAGGTTGGATTAAAGTGAAGGATAAAAAGAGACAAAACCATGATTGCTTCAGTTGGAAAAAAAAGTAATGTTGTAGAAAACCTAACTGTAAATCTATGAGTTGCTTTAGTATCTGCTACTGTTTAGGTCAGACTAAACCACCTCAGACTAGTAATTCTATTTTATTCCGACACTGTCCCATAATGTACACACCACTTGTTGTGTTTGTTAAATATCTCTTACAGAAACTTCTCAGCTATCTGGATAAAATACTGATGCAACAAGCACTGATGGTTTATAGTTCTTCTGATCATGTGATCTGGAACAATCCAAGTATTTTTTTTTCCTGCTGTAGTCTGACTACAGCTCATTGGCGGAAGCAGATAATGTGTTTATGAGCACCTTTAATTTTCCAAGTGTGGTTTTATTGTTTTTCTTATGTTAATCATCAGTAAATAAAAGAAGTTCTGATCAAAGAGGATGGTTTTAAGTGAAGTTGTCCATAGTTGAAAGTCTATTTTTATAAATAAAAGAATTATATTTAGACATTTCCCAGAATAAAATCATAATCTGGCTAAATTTTGTGATTTAAGTGACAAGATGTAGTTGTTTCAGACTGACTTTGAAGGTTACAGTAATGCTTTTAAACTTTGACGGCTTGACATTTATTTAAATTTATCTAACAAAGCGCTGTTTGTAGGTGCTTGTTGAGAGACTGTAAATCTAAATTTAAATAGCCTGAAAGTTCAATAGACTTAGACTTTTGAGTGTATTCTTAAAAATGGTTAATGTAAACATTTACAGTTTTTTTTTTTTTTCCTGGTTACACAGTCGAGTATTATTTAGAACTTAGCCTTTCTGTAATATTCAATTCAGTTTGCCTATATAACGCCGACTGGACACACAGGTTGTCCCACAGCACTACAAGGGTAACAAATCGGTTGATATAGGGTGCAGTTTTAAGCCAGTTGTGAGCAGTAAGTTAAATCATTTGTAATAAATTAGTTGCATGAGATTAAAAAAGGGAGTCGATTTTGCTCTATAAGCAGGGGTGCAGATAATTTTTTTTCATGGAGGTTCTCAAGGGAGAACTTGGCACTGATGCTCGGTATGCAGACCCTCGCTATAGTCAGGAGATGGTGGGGTGCAGCGTGCATACATTGCAGACGGAGGTTTGGGGCTTCTGGACCACAGAGCTGGTTGCTGTCGTTTGAGGGCCTTTAGTCTGTAGCTTCCCCAGTGTGAGCGTTTCTTCGCCGCTCCCCGCAGTTGGATGTGGAGCTCTTCAGCTTGCGGGATGCGTGGTCGGTGCCACAAGGACACCGGTCCATAGAAGGGCGTTCAGGCAGAGGAGTCCGGTATGCACATGATATCTGGTGCACTTGCGAACTGGCAGACCAGTTATGTGCAACCCTGTCTATGAGGAACCAGCCATTTGAATTGGCTTGAATCCTAACTTTGATTCAAGCCTCAATTCTGAGCAAAAACTGTATGATGGGTGATCGTAGGAAAGAGGACTCCTTTATAACAGGAAGAAACCTCCAGCAGAATGGGTGGTCCTGTCTCCATCAACAGGCCAGTCATTCCAAAGCTAGTTTTCTTATTGTTTCCTAAACATTTTAAATAAACATGTATTTGAGTAAGTAAGTCATCACAGTAAATAAAAAATCTTAACACAATCTCTGTTTAGGTGATGAGATCAGTTAATCAGACTGATGAGGGAAATTATCTGCTTTAATAACTAGCCTTTCGGGTTGTTTTCTGTTTTGTTTTGGAGCCATTGGGGTCACTAATGCATTTTTATTCACATTGTCTCCTAATTAACTTTGAGGTTTAATTGTTTGTTTTCTCTCTTTTTAAAAACTAGTTCAAAGAAATCAGCTTTGCCTATGAGGTGCTAACTAATCCTGAAAAGAAGGAACTGTATGATCGCTATGGAGAACAAGGCTTGCGGGAAGGAGGCGGAGGCGGTCCTGGGATGGAAGACATCTTCTCCCACATCTTTGGTGGTGGCCTCTTTGGCTTCATGGGTGGACAAGGGAGTCGTTCGAGGAATGGAGGGCGGAGGAGAGGCGAGGACATGGTTCATCCTCTTAAGTAAGTTAAATGACTTGTTGAATAATTTTTACTTTAGTGTTTTACCACAAAGAGCAGCAATTTCTAAATATCTCCCTTTTCCTTCACAGGGTGTCACTAGAGGACCTGTACAATGGAAAAACAACTAAACTACAACTTAGTAAGAATGTACTCTGTAGTGCTTGTAATGGGTGAGTTACTGTTGTTTTCACTGATTGCTGGTTTGCAAAGTTTTTTTTGTTTGTTTTACAACAGTTTTGTTTCTCTATATTTGTGGCTGCAGGCAGGGAGGAAAGACTGGTGCTGTGCAAAAATGTACGACATGTCGGGGGCGTGGCATGCGCGTCATGATCAGACAGCTGGCTCCAGGGATGGTCCAACAAATGCAGTCCGTGTGTACTGATTGTAATGGAGAAGGTAAAAGCTCCATTGGTTTTCAGGTGTTTTGGCATGAGCAGAAGAAGTGTGTGTGTGTGTGTGTGTGTGTGTGTGTGTGTGTGTGTGTGTGTGTGTGTGTGTGTGTGTGTGTGTGTGTGTGATCCATTAAGCTTTTTGCTGTGTTTAACCCACAACAGGTGAAGTTATCAGTGAGAAAGACCGTTGTAAAAAGTGTGAAGGCAAGAAAGTCGTGAAGGAGGTAAAAATACTGGAGGTTCATGTGGACAAAGGCATGAAGCACGGCCAGAAAATTACCTTTGGGGGAGAAGCTGACCAAGCACCTGGTGTGGAGCCTGGGGACATAGTCCTTGTCCTGCAGGAAAAAGAACATGAGGTAAGTAGGGGTGGAGGGGTGCCTTGACTTGACCACCTCTCGGATCTTGCGTACCTCTGTTGAGGTATGAAACATCAGGAGGTTTATAGGAGTGGGTTTAGGAGCTGGAGGCTCCTGCACACACACAACGCACAGAAAGATACCTCAAATTTTGTGGTTCATCTATCTGATTCCAAACACTTGTTCCTATCCAAAACATCTTGTCATTGTTTTTCACTCTAAGGGTTTTTCCACTTGAGGGAAGAGGGCTGGTGCTTTAGCTGGTTCTTAAAAGTGGGTTGGGAAAGGAAACCTAAATATAGTAGAATACAACAACACTTAAAGTTTCAGTGCACGGGATGTCACCAGCAAGTCACTGGAGCATAGCTGGGTCAGAAGTTAGAAAACAGTAGAAACAAGCAGTTGTGTTCACAGACCTGTTATTTAATTTAAATAATTAATTTACCTAATATTTCAATATTTAAAAGTCAAGTTCACAGATGTCTAGGTTCTGTAATTTGCACAACTATTTTAATCGATGTGTATCTAAACTGAGGCCTGGTGTTTTTAAAGCCAGCAGATGTTTGCCTGATGTTATGTAGTAAACACCATCAGGACCAAATGTCACACACTACCAAAAGCTCTCTCTCCATGTTGAGTTTTTTTAGTGTTAGTCAGATGTTTGAGCAGCCCAGATAAATCTACACTAACCTACTTAAGCTCGTGTGACCCATTACACTGCTACAGATGGGATTTGGTTTAATACATGTGTTCACTGCAGGTATAAATAAACTAATCTATTCAGTGGAAATAAAGAATGAGGACGTCTTTTGTTTTTAAGGGAGAAAATCCACTTTCACATGCGACACGCCACATAAAAGAAAACTGTTCCACTGATAAGACCTAACAAGATCTTTCTTTCATCCTCAAAATATGAAAAGGGGAGAAGAAATGTGTTTGTGCTTCTTTTCTTAGTCTATCAACCCATAGACCGAGTCTTTATGGGTAGATATTTCTGGTATATTCAGCAGCCCAATTTATTTTTATCATGTTTTCTATGTAAAAATCTAGACTTTTAATTTGCAGTAAATCAAATATTGGTCTCAAACCAAAATGTTCAATAAAACAGCACAGCATACAAACTGTTACCTCTATGAACAAAGACTTTATAAACATTAAACTAACTGCTGTTTGGTTCTAGTGGAGCACCTTTACCCAGCGAAAGTTAATTTCATTGTTCGGCTCTCCTAAACCTCTTTGCTGTTTGTTTCCAGACATTCAAGCGTGATGGCAATGACCTCTTCATGAACCATAAGATTGGACTGGTGGAGGCGCTGTGTGGCTTCCAGTTCATGCTGAAGCACTTGGATGGGAGACAGATTGTTGTGAAGTATCCTGCTGGAAAAGTCATTGAACCAGGTTGGTAAACTTTTTACATCATCTGTGTTTCTTTATCTCTGACGATATTTAACTGACCAGAGCACAGTGCACCATTGTTTGTAGCTCTCAGGTAAATGTTGAATATAGTAGTTTGTTAGAGCTGCAGGTCCTGATATCTCAGCAAGTGTTCAGCATAACTTAGAGCCATCCTGCTGAAGATATTGCTTCTATCACTTGTTGCTTTTAAATTAGACATTATGGATGTATTTCTGTAAAGATATCAGTCAGACTCTACCCTGAGAGAATCGCAAGTCTGATGTTACCAAACTCGTCTTTTCCAGCCGCAGTCAGGGTGGTGAGAGGAGAGGGCATGCCACAGTACAGAAACCCCTTTGAGAAGGGAGATATGTTCATCAAGTTTGAGGTCCAGTTTCCTGACAACAACTGGATCAGCCCAGAGAAGCTGACGGTATGACAAGTTTGTCTTTTATTTCTTTCTAACTGGAAAAGGTGTTTACTGAAAATGGCAGGGACTGATGAGCTAACAGCTAGCCCACATACAACCAAGACCAAAATGTGTTGCTGCAGTTTTAAAGTTTTTTTTTTTTTTATAAACCTTTACACTGCTCAGTCTGGCATTGAGTTTTTTTTTACATGGAATTTTATGGATAATATACATTTACATTAAATTTGAGCTACAGGAATCTTCATGAACACAGCATTTAAAGTCATTCAGGCCTGGACTCTCTGGTTGTCTTTAAACTTGTATATTTTTTTCTTTAATAAAAAATGAAACCAGTCCAAACATGAAGCAGAAATCTCCCCAAAAATGCTGAAAATACTCATCTTGCACCAGTAGGTGGCAGTAAAGTATCCATTAATGATGCATCAAAATGCAATCTGCATCCTAAGCATGGCTAAAGATTCTGCTAAAACAATTTCCACTTTGTTTACCAGTTCCCGACTTTGACCTTTGCAGCACATTAGAGTTAAATGTTGATATCATTTGGATCTGACTGCAGTCTGTTGATGTTTGATGAAGCTAACAACTAGCTCTGTTCACCTGAAGACTGAGCTCTGAGAAACATTAGTTTGAGTTTTCAGCTTCATTTGCTAAATTGTATGAATTATGTGCAGGAACTGGAGGACATGCTTCCCTCAAGGTCAGATCCACCCATCATCACCGGGGACACGGAGGAGGTCGACCTGCAGGATTACGACGCCAGCCAGAGCTCATCGTCAGGCGGCCGCCGAGAGGCATACAACGACAGCTCTGATGATGAGAGCGGCCACCATGGACCGGGTGTGCAGTGTGCCCACCAGTAGTCTCTTTCTCACGCACAATCCCATTCTACCTGTGAATAAATTGTAACGGCTGCAGAATAAAGAGGAAGACAGAACGGGGTCTGGTACAGATCCAGTCCATTAGATTGACTTGTGCACCTGAAATTGTTACTTTTATTATCTTGAGTGCAGATTGTTTTTTTGTTTGTTTAATCTTTGTCTGAGGAACTTATGCCAGGACAGTCAGGTTATTAAAGTGCACCTTGATCAGATTTAGACACTTGAGCCTTCAGGTAGACATAATAAATAGTATTTAAGATCTATCCAATCAAGCTGATGCCCAACCTCCCTCTTCCTCTCTGTCACCTGTTATAAATCCATTCCTCTCATCTAATGGGAGCTTGAGAAAAAAAGAAAATGCCTCTTGGTTGAGTGTGTGACTTGCATTTGTTCCATAGTATTTACATTAATTTAAAAACTTGCATACAGAGAAAGCCACTGAACAATGTGACCGATTCTGTGTCATTCTTTCACGGACTCCTCCACTCGACACCATTCATAGGACTCGTTTCTGATTTTTACACCTTTTTGTTTTCCTTGTAGGTTTTTACCTTTTGTCTTTCTTTACATTTTAATCCAAGAAAAGATTTTGTTGCCTGTATCATTAAAGTGGTTGTTGGTAAGCTTCATCAGTTGCTTTATTGGAGCTCTTATTTTAAGAAAACAAACTCATTAGTGAAAACAAACAAAACCTATATTCTGTGTCTGTGTTGAAACCATGTGCATGTACAAAGCTTTGGTTCTTGCACTTAACAGAACACAAAGTAAACCAACATGCATAAGAGATGTTTATGAAGTTGAGTAAATTGTTGAAATATCACATTCTGTCTGCGTTTTTGCTTTTTACATAATGTTTTTCAGTAACTCCTCAGAAATGGCCTCATTAGTTTATTATTGGGTGTGGTTTTCTCAGCAGCGAGGGACTTTTCAGGGGATTATTTTTGTTTTGTTAATTTCCGTTTTCTCTTGACAAACCATGGCTGACACGGATCATGGTAGAAACTTGCCCCAGAGAAGGGTCCTAACGCATTTCTATCATGTTGCCAGAACTCTTTTCCTTAGAACTTATTTACCTCAGAACAACAATCTTAGTTCATTGTGGGAGTTTCCTCCTTTTTCAGGAGCGGTGGTCTATATTACGTAAATCATGTGTGTGAATGTGTTCTTCTTAGAACCTTTTTAAAATCTGAATATTTTAATGCTTCTATATAAGTAAAGCCCTAAAGAACAGTGGCTGAACTCCTTTTACGAATAATCCTTTATGAAGTGTTTTTGTCAGTCAAGATAAATGGCCTGAATCCATGTATCATTCGTTCTTTCCATTTTCAATTGAAAACCAATAATAAAAAAAGTGATTACATTTTTTATTTGTTTTTGAAAACGACACAAAACAACAAAATGGGTCTCATTTTTCAAGCTTTCAGTTCTAGTCTTAGATAAAAAAATACAAAGTGGGAAAAAAAGGGGGCAGAAGGAAATTTAAGAACGAATTTGATTGTAATATTTCATTGCTCAGATTTACCTGACCAGGTGTTACACTGACATGAGTTCCCCCGTCTAGATGTGTTCATAGATATGTATAAAGGCAGTAATGTTTGAAAACAACTAGCTAAGGAAGTGAGGTGTATTTAGCAAGGATGGTAGTACAAAGCAGTGAACTATCTTGTGACTTCTTGGTCTTTGGTTTCTGCTTCTGCTGAAAACACTCGCCCTCTTGTGGCGGTTTCCTAACATTACAACATTAACATTTTACTGCACATTCTGTTGGAAAAATAACACGAATGATCAAAGTATGTAATTAAATAAAATATATTTGACTCCAGTGTTTTTTCACCATATAATCAATTATATAATTGATCTATTTATTGCTCAGGTTTACAGGTGTTACATTGATATGAGTCTCCCCGTCTCCCCCGTCAGTTCGGCAGGGCAGACTCGTTAAATCGTATCTGACACACAGCCGTCAGGATAAGTTCTCCCTGTATAAAAGTAGAAAGTAAAACGGAAACGGATGAACTCATAAATCATGGCAGTAATGTTTGAAAACAATTAGCTAAGGAAGTGAGGTGTATTTAGCAAGGATGGTAGAACAAAGCAGTGAACTATCTTGTAATTTCTTGATCTTTGGTTTCTGCTTGTAAAATTGTAATGTCAGGAGACCGCCACAAGAGAGCGAGCTCTTATGCTGAAAAAACACGCCCTCTTGTGGCGGTTTTCTGACATTACAACTTTATTAGTTTACTGCATGTTCTGTTCAGTAAATAACACAAATGATCATGTAATTAAATTAAATATAATCATTGACTCTATTATTCCACTATATAATCAATTTAATACACATTAAATCACATCAAATTTGAAAAAATCTTTAATTTTAAATAAAGTAGATATCTGGAACAACAAAACATAGGTGAATTTATCACAGACTGCAGTACAAGGCAGCTGTCGCCATCTTGTTTTTAAGTTGGTTTTGGGTGAAAGTAAAGTTCACATTAAAGGCCAGCTGAGCTGTTCAAGTGAGGAAAACGCCAGAAGCAGTGAAACATCTTGTGATTGTATAATCTTTGGCTTATGCTTTCGCTGGACAGCTGCTTCCCTCTTGTGGTGATTTAGTGACATTACAACAAACTTTAAACTGAGCTTTTCTGATGTCCAGATGTTGCCCTCTTGTGGCGAAATAGTGACATTACAACAACCTTCAAAATAAGCTTTTCTTAAAATCAGATCATGCCCTCTTGTGGTGAAATAGTGACATTACCACAAACTTTAAATTGAGCTTTTCTGATGTCCAGATGTTGCCCTCTTGTGGTGAAATAGTGACATTACAACAAAATTCAAAACAAGCTTTTCTGATGTCCAGATGTTGCCCTCTTGTGGTGAAATAGTGACATTACAACAATCTTCAAAATAGGCTTTTCTTACAATCAGATGTTGCCCTCTTGTGGCAAAATAGTGAAATTACAACAAACTTTAAACTAATCTTTTCTGATGTCCAGATGTTGCCCTCTTGTGGCGAAATAGTGACATTACAACAAACTTCAAAATAAGCTATTCTTACAATCAGATCATGCCCTCTTGTGGCGAAATAGTGACATTACAACAAACTTAAAAATAAGCTATTCTTGCAATCAGATCATGCCCTCTTGTGGCGAAATAGTGACATTACAACAAACTTTAAACTGAGCTTTTCTGATGTCCAGATGTTGCCCTCTTGTGGCGAAATAGTGACATTACAACAAACTTCAAAATAGGCTTTTCTTACAATTAGATATTGCCCTCTTGTGGTGAAATAGTGACATTACAACAAACTTTAAACTGAGCTTTTCTGATGTCCAGATGTTGCCCTCTTGTGGCGAAATAGTGACATTACAACAAACTTCAAAATAGGCTTTTCTTACAATCAGATGTTGCCCTCTTGTGGCGAAATAGTGACATTACAACAAAATTCAAAATAGGCTTTTCTTACAACCACAGATAAGTTTTTCAGTATTTTAGCACTGACGTCAGTATAAAGAAGTTTTTTGTTCTCTTGTGGCAAGGTGAAATAACTTCTAGTAAAAAAAGGTTGAAAAATAAACAGTAAATTAAATAACACTAATTATCTCAGTTTGAACCATTAATCAACCATACTTAGGATATGTTAAAATACTGCAATTACAGTGAAAAGTCACACATCATGTTTATTTTTTAAGTTTTTAAAAAAACTAGAAGTGCTGTATATAATGTTTGTTGTAATTTCACTTTATGGCCACAAGAGGGTGAGAGCTGCCTTGTAATGTTGTCAGTGCTAAATTCACCTACCTCAATTTGTTGTTCTACTGTTTTATACAAAATTAAATATTTTCTCAAATTTAAAGTCATTTAGTGTGAATTAAATTGAATATAAGGTGGAATAACATTGAAGTGAATTATAATACATTTTATTTAATTAAATTATTTGACCATTTGTGTCATTTGTCCAACAGAATGTCCAGTAAAAAAAATAAAGTTGTAATTTCAGGAAACCGCCACAAGAGGGCGAGAAGCAGAAACCAAAGACCAAAAAGTCAAGTCAAGATAGTTCACTGCTTTGTTCTACCATCCCTTGCTAAATACACCTCACTTCCTTAGCTAGTTGTTTTCAAACATTACTGCCTTGATTTATAATGAGCTTCTTTAGAAATTATAGTATTTTTTAAGGTTTTTAAATAGAAGCACTGTAAAAAATGTTTATTGTAAATTCACATTATTGCCACAAGAAGGCAAAAGCTGCCTGTCGTTGGTGATAAATTCACCTATCTAGGTTTCTTGGTCCAAATATCTAATGCTTTATTTAGATCCTTTCAAATTTGATGTGATTTAATGTGTATTAAATTGATTATATGGTAAAATAACACTGGAGTCAATTGTTATATTTAATTACATTCTTTGATCATTCGTGTTATTTGTCCAACAGAACGTGCAGTAAACTAATAAAGTTGTAATGACAGGAAACCGCCACAAGAGGGCGAGTGTTTTTAGCAGAAGCAGAAACCAAAGACCAAAAAGTCACAAGATAGTTCACTGCTTTGTTCTACCATCCTTGCTAAATACACTTCACTTCCTTAGCTAGTTGTTTTCAAACATTACTGCCTTGATTTATAATGAGCTTTATAATCCTTTTCCGTTTTACTTTCTACTTTTATACAAGGGGAACTTATCCTGATGGATAGAATTCACTTTTTAACCTCAGTGCTTCCTTCATCTTCTAAAATGTTCTTAAATTGTAATCTTTTTTTAAACTTACCAAAAAGTGGTTAAGGAGAGCTTTGAGACTCAAAGAATTGTTAAGAGTTTACTTTATTTACATGGCATACATTTGCATCCTGTCAAATGCCTTCAGTGTTTCTTACCCCAAACTGACTCCTTTGTTGAAACTCTTTTCAAACTTTTTTTTCTTAGATCCTAAATCATACTTTTAAAAATTGTTCTTGCACCTAAAATATTATTTAATTGTCAAATGCAATTTTATTTTTGATGAAGTGATTGTAGCTCCCAGTTTATGACTGAAAAGTTATCAAGTTTCACAGAGGGCTTAAAATTGAGAGCATTATGAACTTCAAACAGTTCCAACACTCAAGGATAAAACTTAGTAAATATTTGGAAGCATCTTTAACCCTTTGACACACCCATGCACATTGTGTTTTTGCATTTTTCATGCATATTGTTAATTTATGCAAGATTGTGCATTTTTGAGTGTTCTCAATGTTTGTCTTTTTTTAGCCTCTTGTATACGATGTGATCTAAAAATCTAATATTAAAATTCACTAAGAACAAAAATGTGCCCATAGAAATCCATTCAAACCACAATTTTTGATACTTCTGGCAAGTATAAACCCTGCATTTCTTTATTTCAATTGAGGCCTGTAACTTTCAGTTTGTGCTCAGATGGACTTTTTTTATTTTTTAACCATAGACTATAAAGTATGGCAAAATTGGAAAATACAAGCTTTTTTCATTTGGGGGCAGTTTTAAAAGAAAAAGATAAAAATGTTATTGCTTGTTTTTAATTTGAACAAATTAAAGTGGCAAAGGGTCCATATGTCTTTACTTGTGTGACCTCAGGATTAGGAGCTGCAGGCTCAGCAAAAAGAAGCGGCAGACAGAGACGTGTTTCCCCAATTTAAAATAAACAATTTATTACTCCTATTCTAAAACAGTGAACAATACAGCTGCCTACCCGGCAGCGACAATAAAAAGAATGGAGGAGTACCAGCGGTGAGGCTCGCAAAGTGTGCCTCTCAGACACCGCACTTTCAGTCTGTGACTCCAGTCCCACGCCCAGCTCCTCCTTCAGCTGGTGAGACTCCTTGTGGGCCGTGAGTCTAACCCGCGTGCTGATCCGCGCTTCCACCGCGTCCACCCACGTCCAGCCTCACAGCTCCACTCACAGTTGGGGGCCGAGTCCTCCGTCACAGACAGCAAACACCACCGCTGGTCTCGCCCACACACGCTGCACACACACACACGGCTTCTGAATAAACAAGACAGCAGGCGCCTTCTTTCCCGGGACGTCCTCCGTCCACTTAGTTATGCCCACCCAGGATGAAAGAAGCTCCTCCACTCCGAGCGATCGGTGACCCGCCAGTGACCACGTGCGTCTGTCACAAAAGCAGCCCGCTGCCCGCCCGAACGTCGAGCCAGGACAGCACGGAAGCGGAAGAGACCTCTCTTCGGCACTACTGGGCTCACCTCCTTTTATACAGTGCCCCCTGGTGGACCATAGGTCAGTCCCTTACCTACACTTGCATCTGATGCTGCCAAAATTATATTCCAAATAAATAAACGTTGCTGCAAATTTTTCACATATATCAGGCTGTAATAATTTAAGCACACACACACACACACACACACACACACACACACACACACACACACACACACACACACACACACACACACACACACACACAAAGTTTGTATAAAGTATATATTTTAAAAATCTTTGTGTTTTTAGTTGCATCAGCACAAAAACCTGGCAATTTGAGTTTAAGGATATTTTAAAAATCATTATTTGACATTTTAATACTGATGCTGGATTAAAGGATAAATAAATTTATAAACTGTTAATGCTGGATTTTTCATGAGCACATAAATGTGTAAAGGGATTTAAACGCTGGTGTTCTAAAGGTTTATCAGTGGGTAACAGAAACCTTTTCTAAAACCTTGAACACGCAAGCCACACTTGCTGCAGTTCTCCACTTTAACACATGGCGTCGCTACTGAAAAAATGATGCGGCTACGCAACGGGACTAACTCCAGAAGAAGAGTCGTACAGGAAGTACATCCCTACAAAGACGTAACAAGAAAAATAATTGGATTTTGAAGTAATTTTTTTAAAGTTTTTGGAACATTTACAGAACATTCTACACTTGTCTGGGTTTAGGCTTTGTTGTAACGATCACAGGAACATTTTGATGGAGGGAAGGTAACGGAAACTTAGGAAAAAATGGCTGCAAATGACGAACAAGAACGGTGTTTAGCGGAGAATGAGCAGAAAAACAAAATCCTAGATTCTGTCTTTATCTCTACGACTCGGCTACACGAACCAGGTTTGTTTATTTTTTAAATTCCTATGAAATGTGATTAAATTTATGCTAGTCAGAACCCTGACGAGTTTAGCTTCTGTCGCTAACTTGGCCACTGTGGACCCAGCGTCCACAACATTCAGCTTCCTGACAGTTACCAGATCAGGAGAGGAACCAACAACCGGGACTAGAGAACAACCCGATGCAACCTACAGCCACACAATGAAGGATAGAGAGGTTGTTTCATTTATTCACTTCAATTATTGAGCAGTTTATGTTAAATCTATTTAGGGAACGCAATTAAAGCAATTTATTGTTTCATATTGCCATCTAGATTGTATTTTATACTTTTATTCATGGAAAGCAGTCTTTAAAAAGTCTGATCAGGTTTAAACATTTTTGTCCCTTAGGGTTTTATTTAGCCTCTTAATTCTGGAAAATTCTGTACCTCAGGATCTCACTTCTAAATGATTCAGTGTTTAAGGAATATTTCCACAAGAACACAGAAAAAACATTTTAGATGATCCAAAAACAGGCCGCTGTACTCTCTGCTAACCTGTTGAAATATTTTGTTTTAAACAACAACAACAAATAAATCGGATGAGTCACAAACATCCTCATGTCTCATTTCTGGACAGAGCTTGGTAAGATGGAAGATGAAACTGAAAGCTTTTGTCTATATAAAGAGAACTGTCCTGAAAATAGTTTTTAATAAAAATAAGGAGAGTGTCGGACTTCTGCTTTCTGTGAGTCCACATCATGGAAGACCTGACCTGGGGTGTGAACACTGCAGAGTTGGTGAAGAACGCTCAGCAGAGACTATTTTCTGAGAGTTCCCAGGAAAAATAAATAACATCCCCCAGAAACAGTTTGTGTCAGTCTGCTCTGCTCTGCTCTGTTAAAAGCATCTTGTACCTCTTCCTCTGTGTGGTTTTACAGCTGAACAACAGCGCAGAGGAAAACATTTGATAATAATGTCTGCTGAGGAGATCATTGGCTGTCCCCTACATTCCCCTGATGAATTGCTCATCTCACGCTGCCTCAGGAAAGCTGAAACATCATAAGAGACCCTTCTCACATGTTCCAGGCAGCTGTTGCCATCAGGCAACAGATACAGGAGCAGTTTTCTACAACTGAATGAGGGGAAAAGCTGAAAAAATTATTTTTGCATCTGGAAAAAAACTGTAGAGGTAAAGGAGAGCCTTGAGCCTCTTGGTGTTTTAGCAAAATCTACTACCATTGACTCAGGCTTTACTCATAATAATCACATCAGATCTCTGGTTTGATCTTGTTTTTACCACCTGAGAAAGATTGCCAAACTTGACTCGATCGTCACTTATCCTGACATGTAATTTTCAATTCAGACTTTCCTTTTGTCTCTCTTGGATTATTGCAATGTTCTTTAAACATAAGTACTTTAAACTTCCTTAGACCAGTTGCAAACTATACAGAATGCTGCTGCCAGGCTCTTGACAAAATTCTCCAAAGTCTCCCATGTAATTCCACTGCTATTGGCCTATGAAATTGCTTTTTTAATTAATAACAATGCTTGGTTGAAGTTGAAAAGATGCAGCCCACATAAAACTAATTAATAATTCTGGTTTTAGTTGTCACACACAAACTACTTCCAGCTGCAAGCAAAGCTTTTTTCCCTTCAGCAGCCTCCAAGTGAGGCAGCGATTTAGTTACTCAAACTTGTGACAAAACAAAAGAATAACAGCAGCCTAGCTTCAGAAAAGACATTCATTAAATAACCACAGAGGTGGGGTGGGAAACAAAAAGAGACTGTATTTTTTCCCCAGTTTAATTGTGTTTATGGGTTGTTCCAATGTTCATCTGTCTTCTACACTTGACTAAGTATTAAAACAACAAATACAAAATTCAACCAAAACTAAAATAAAAATAAAATGGTCTCCTTCAGCAAACATGTACGCGCCCATGAAATAAATCTCTGCTGCAGCTTTAAGTCTTTTTGAGCGATTTGGTTATGGAGCTGCAGCAGCTCATTATTCAGCTCATTCTCAGCTGGATGGGGGACACGTACAGTAAATGTTTGGGTCCTTTGCTGCCATCTATACATCTGTACAAGCAGCTGGTTTAAAGCCAAAGTAATCCCAAATAGGTGACTTTGTGTTTTCTGGCAACTCGTTCCTCCATTTTTGGATTTTTAAGTTCTAAATTGATAAATCAGCCCGTGTGTGTTTACATTGCTCGTGTTTCATAAGCAATGGTAAATACACTATGTCCCAAAGTCAAGTAAAGTTATAGTTGTCTTTAATGTGTGTGTGTGTTCCCTGCAGATGTTCAGCAGACGGTGCTGATTAAAGAAGAAGCTCCAGAAGATTGGAGTCCTGATGTGGACCAGCAGGACCCAGAGCTCCTCATCGTAAAGGAGGAAGAGGAAGAACTGTGGACTAGTCCAGAGGGAGAGCAGCTCAGTGTAAAGGACGAGACTGATGATACTGGGTTTTCATTCACTGTAGTTACTTTGAAGAGTGAGGATGATGAAGAGGAAGCTATGTTTTCAGAAGATGATGGAGAAATTCCAATCAGCAGCTCAGCTGAGCAGATGAAAGGAGAAGCTGGTGACGAGGACTGGGTAGAAGCAGAAAATGAAAATAACCAAGATCCAGATTCTCTAGATGATTCCAACTCTTCAGAGACTGAAGTCAGTGAGGATGATGATGAGTTCAATGATGAGAGTAATTCTGACTCTCAACTTAAACATTTGTCAGACTCTGAAGACAGCGACAATGACTGGAAGGAGAGCAGGGCTTCAAAGTCTGGTGTAACTGTCAACAAATCTTTTAGCTTTAACAAAAAATGTTTAAAAGTAAAGAAAAATATAAAGTTACATGGGAAAGTCGAGACAAAACTGAAATGCTTTAGTTGTGATGACTGTGGTAAAAGGTTTAACAGAAAAACAAATCTAAGTAATCACATGAAAGTCCACACAGAACAAAAAACAATTTGCTGTGATGTTTGTGAGCAAAGTTTTAGTCTAAAGACAAGTTTAAACAGGCACATGAGAATCCACACAGGTCAGAAACCATTTGATTGTGATGTTTGTGGACAAAAATTTAGCAGAAAGGCAACCTTAAACAGACACATTAGAATCCATACAGGGGAAAAACCATTTAGTTGTGATGTTTGTGGGCGAAATTTTAGTGATAAGACAACTTTAAATGCACACACAAGAATGCACACGGGGCACAAACCATTTGATTGTGATGTTTGTGGGAGACGTTTTAGTGAGAAGACAAATTTAAATGCTCACATGAGAACCCACACAGGACAAAAACCATTTTGCTGTGACGTTTGTGGGCAAATATTTAGCCAAAAGACAAATTTAAACTCTCACATGAGAATCCACACAGGACAAAAACCATTTGATTGTAATGTTTGTGGGCAAAGGTTTAGTGATAAGAAACATGTAAAAATACATATGAGAATCCACACAGGACAGAAGCCGTTTTGTTGTAATGTTTGTGGAGAAAAATTTAGCCAAAAGACTCATTTAAATTCACACATGAGAATTCACACAAGACAAAAACCATTTGATTGTGATATTTGTGGACGGAAATTTAGTCAAAAGACAAACCTAAACAGACACATGAGAGTCCACACAGGACAGAAACCATTTGATTGTGGTGTTTGTGGGCAAAAGTTTAGCCAAAAGATAAGTTTAAATAGACATTTCAGAATCCACACAGGAGAGAAACCATTTTGCTGTGATGTTTGTGGACAAAGATTTAGTCGTAAGACACATTTAAACAGACACATAGGAGTCCACACAGGACAGAAACCATATGAATGATGTTTGAGGTGTTTCAACTATTGCTGTAAAGTGTATGTGTGCTACTTGGATTGTTGTGTGCTGGTTAACAAAGCTCTGATTGGCATGCCCACTGTAAACATAAGCAAAAGAATCCACACAGGAGAGAATAGTTTTTCTTTAGGATGTTTGCTAAGATTTGACCACAAGTAAGGTTTACACTTGAGTGCAGAATTATTAGGCAAATGAGTATTGACCACATCATCCTCTTTATGCATGTTGTCTTACTCCAAGCTGTATAGGCTCAAAGCCTACTACCAATTAAGCATATCAGGTGATGTGCATCTCTGTAATGAGAAGGGGTGTGGTCTAATGACAACACCCTATATCAGGTGTGCATAATTATTAGGCAACTTAACAAAAACAAATATCTACCCATTTCAATTATTTATTTTTACCAGTGAAACCACTGTAACATCTCCACATTCAGAAATATACATTTCTGACATTCAAAAACAAAAAAACAAATCAGTGACCAATATATCCACCTTTCTTTGCAAGGACACTCAAAAGCCTGCCATCCATGGATTCTGTCAGTGTTTTGATCTGTTCACCATCAACATTGCGTGCAGCAGCAACCACAGCCTCCCAGACACTGTTCAGAGAGGTGTACTGTTTTCCCTCTTTGTAAATCTCACATTTGATGATGGACCACAGGTTCTCAATGGGGTTCAGATCAGGTGAACAAGGAGGCCATGTCATTAGTTTTCCTTCTTTTATACCCCTTCTCGCCAGCCACGCTGTGGAGTACTTGGACGCGTGTGATGGAGCATTGTCCTTCATGAAAATCATGTTTTTCTTGAAGGATGCAGACTTCTTCCTGTACCACTGCTTGAAGAAGGTGTCTTCCAGAAACTGGCAGTAGGACTGGGAGTTGAGCTTGACTCCATCCTCAACCCGAAAAGGCCCCACAAGCTCATCTTTGATGATACCAGGCCAAACGAGTACTCCACCTCCACCTTGCTGGCGTCTGAGTGGGACTGGAGCTCTCTGCCCTTTACCAATCCAGCCACGGGCCCATCCATCTGGCCCATCAAGACTCACTCTCATTTCATCAGTCCATAAAACCTTAGAAAACTCAGTCTGGAGATATTTCTTGGCCCAGTCCTGACGTTTCAGCTTGTGTGTCTTGTTCAGTGGTGGTCGTCTTTCAGCCTTTCTTACCTTGGCCATGTCTCTGAGTATTGCACACCTTGTGCTTTTGGGCACTCCAGTGATGTTGCAGCTCTGAAATATGGCCAAACTGGTGGCAAGTGGCATCTTGGCAGCTGCACGCTTGACTCTTCTCAGTTCATGGGCAGTTATTTTGCGCCTTGGTTTTTCCACACGCTTCTTGCGACCCTGTTGACTATTTTGAATGAAACGCTTGATTGTTCNNTTTGTGTGTGTGTGTGTGTGTGTGTGTGTGTGTGTGTGTGTGTGTGTGTGTGTGTGTGTGTGTGTGTGTGTGTGTGTGATCCATTAAGCTTTTTGCTGTGTTTAACCCACAACAGGTGAAGTTATCAGTGAGAAAGACCGTTGTAAAAAGTGTGAAGGCAAGAAAGTCGTGAAGGAGGTAAAAATACTGGAGGTTCATGTGGACAAAGGCATGAAGCACGGCCAGAAAATTACCTTTGGGGGAGAAGCTGACCAAGCACCTGGTGTGGAGCCTGGGGACATAGTCCTTGTCCTGCAGGAAAAAGAACATGAGGTAAGTAGGGGTGGAGGGGTGCCTTGACTTGACCACCTCTCGGATCTTGCGTACCTCTGTTGAGGTATGAAACATCAGGAGGTTTATAGGAGTGGGTTTAGGAGCTGGAGGCTCCTGCACACACACAACGCACAGAAAGATACCTCAAATTTTGTGGTTCATCTATCTGATTCCAAACACTTGTTCCTATCCAAAACATCTTGTCATTGTTTTTCACTCTAAGGGTTTTTCCACTTGAGGGAAGAGGGCTGGTGCTTTAGCTGGTTCTTAAAAGTGGGTTGGGAAAGGAAACCTAAATATAGTAGAATACAACAACACTTAAAGTTTCAGTGCACGGGATGTCACCAGCAAGTCACTGGAGCATAGCTGGGTCAGAAGTTAGAAAACAGTAGAAACAAGCAGTTGTGTTCACAGACCTGTTATTTAATTTAAATAATTAATTTACCTAATATTTCAATATTTAAAAGTCAAGTTCACAGATGTCTAGGTTCTGTAATTTGCACAACTATTTTAATCGATGTGTATCTAAACTGAGGCCTGGTGTTTTTAAAGCCAGCAGATGTTTGCCTGATGTTATGTAGTAAACACCATCAGGACCAAATGTCACACACTACCAAAAGCTCTCTCTCCATGTTGAGTTTTTTTAGTGTTAGTCAGATGTTTGAGCAGCCCAGATAAATCTACACTAACCTACTTAAGCTCGTGTGACCCATTACACTGCTACAGATGGGATTTGGTTTAATACATGTGTTCACTGCAGGTATAAATAAACTAATCTATTCAGTGGAAATAAAGAATGAGGACGTCTTTTGTTTTTAAGGGAGAAAATCCACTTTCACATGCGACACGCCACATAAAAGAAAACT
Source organism: Callopanchax toddi (assembly GCA_006937965.1). NCBI lineage: Eukaryota > Metazoa > Chordata > Actinopteri > Cyprinodontiformes > Nothobranchiidae > Callopanchax > Callopanchax toddi. The sequence goes on from SSNR01000182.1 coordinate 690,475, forward strand.
GTTCCACTGATAAGACCTAACAAGATCTTTCTTTCATCCTCAAAATATGAAAAGGGGAGAAGAAATGTGTTTGTGCTTCTTTTCTTAGTCTATCAACCCATAGACCGAGTCTTTATGGGTAGATATTTCTGGTATATTCAGCAGCCCAATTTATTTTTATCATGTTTTCTATGTAAAAATCTAGACTTTTAATTTGCAGTAAATCAAATATTGGTCTCAAACCAAAATGTTCAATAAAACAGCACAGCATACAAACTGTTACCTCTATGAACAAAGACTTTATAAACATTAAACTAACTGCTGTTTGGTTCTAGTGGAGCACCTTTACCCAGCGAAAGTTAATTTCATTGTTCGGCTCTCCTAAACCTCTTTGCTGTTTGTTTCCAGACATTCAAGCGTGATGGCAATGACCTCTTCATGAACCATAAGATTGGACTGGTGGAGGCGCTGTGTGGCTTCCAGTTCATGCTGAAGCACTTGGATGGGAGACAGATTGTTGTGAAGTATCCTGCTGGAAAAGTCATTGAACCAGGTTGGTAAACTTTTTACATCATCTGTGTTTCTTTATCTCTGACGATATTTAACTGACCAGAGCACAGTGCACCATTGTTTGTAGCTCTCAGGTAAATGTTGAATATAGTAGTTTGTTAGAGCTGCAGGTCCTGATATCTCAGCAAGTGTTCAGCATAACTTAGAGCCATCCTGCTGAAGATATTGCTTCTATCACTTGTTGCTTTTAAATTAGACATTATGGATGTATTTCTGTAAAGATATCAGTCAGACTCTACCCTGAGAGAATCGCAAGTCTGATGTTACCAAACTCGTCTTTTCCAGCCGCAGTCAGGGTGGTGAGAGGAGAGGGCATGCCACAGTACAGAAACCCCTTTGAGAAGGGAGATATGTTCATCAAGTTTGAGGTCCAGTTTCCTGACAACAACTGGATCAGCCCAGAGAAGCTGACGGTATGACAAGTTTGTCTTTTATTTCTTTCTAACTGGAAAAGGTGTTTACTGAAAATGGCAGGGACTGATGAGCTAACAGCTAGCNGACTCCATCCTCAACCCGAAAAGGCCCCACAAGCTCATCTTTGATGATACCAGCCCAAACGAGTACTCCACCTCCACCTTGCTGGCGTCTGAGTCGGACTGGAGCTCTCTGCCCTTTACCAATCCAGCCACGGGCCCATCCATCTGGCCCATCAAGACTCACTCTCATTTCATCAGTCCATAAAACCTTAGAAAACTCAGTCTGGAGATATTTCTTGGCCCAGTCCTGACGTTTCAGCTTGTGTGTCTTGTTCAGTGGTGGTCGTCTTTCAGCCTTTCTTACCTTGGCCATGTCTCTGAGTATTGCACACCTTGTGCTTTTGGGCACTCCAGTGATGTTGCAGCTCTGAAATATGGCCAAACTGGTGGCAAGTGGCATCTTGGCAGCTGCACGCTTGACTCTTCTCAGTTCATGGGCAGTTATTTTGCGCCTTGGTTTTTCCACACGCTTCTTGCGACCCTGTTGACTATTTTGAATGAAACGCTTGATTGTTCAATGATCACGCTTCAGAAGCTTTGCAATTTTAAGTGTACTGCATCCCTCTGCAAGATATCTCACTATTTTTGACTTTTCTGAGCCTGTCAAGTCCTTCTTTTGACCCATTCTGCCAAAGGAAAGGAAGTTGCCTAATAATTATGCACACCTGATATAGGGTGTTGATGTCATTAGACCACACCCCTTCTCGTTACAGAGATGCACATCACCTGATATGCTTAATTGGTAGTAGACTTTCGAGCCTATACAGCTTGGAGTAAGACAACATGCATACAGAGGATGATGTGGTCAAAATACTCATTTGCCTAATAATTCTGCACTCCCTGTAAGTATACACAGGAATCCACACAGAACAGATAAGATGGGATGTTTTTGGACAAAGATTAAGCCATGAGATTTATTTAAACACACAAGGAATCCTCATGGGCTTTAACTGTAAATATCAAGACAACTCCCGATGAATCAATAGAGATCACACAAATTTGAAACTGCACAGTTTGTGTTTGTTGTTAAATAATTTGTGTATTGTGAAAATTTATTGTCAAATACCACAGTGGTTTTTACTTAATTATGTGTACATATTTCAGCTTTTTCTTATGTGATTCTTTGTGATAGAATTGTTTTGGTCTTAAAAACAGTTGTCAAAATGCACCTCAAACCTCATTAGTCATTTAGTCAGTAATTCCAGGTTTGGTCCCTGATTAAATACAAACTGAAAGGGTAAATGGTAGCGCAGTTGTTAGCACTGTTGCCTCAGCAAGAAGGTTGCAGGTTTGATTTCCAGCTGTGGCTTTTCTGTGTGGAGTTAGCATGTTCTCCCCATGCATGTGTGAGTTTGCTACAAGTACTTCGATTTCCCCCACAGATCACAACATGCTTTATAGGTTGAATTGTACGTCGCTTTGGGTAAAAGCGTTTGCTTTCAAATATTAACACTGCAGACATCTCACTGACAAAGCCTGACTAGTGTTCTTTCTCGATACTACTGTACCTACATTGTTACATTCTCATTTGTAAGTCACTTTAGACTAAAGTGTCTTTTCAAACAGCTGATTCATCCAAATATTTAAGTTTTTCTTTTGAGAAACTTGATTTTGAATCTTTAAAATTGTAACTTTCAGTTTATTTTTTCTTCTGTTGTATTTATTTAAATTCAGGGCCAAAATGATTTGAGTAAATAATAGTTATAGTTATATAAATTAATCAAAATATGCCCATTTGTGTTTTAATAGGAGGTGTTTAAGTAATTCTCTTATTTGAATTTTACCGATAACCCTTTTATTATCTTCCATCTCAGACATGTTGTAGTATGAATCAGCAGATGAGACTGATTCAGAAATGAGAAACAACATAGTTTCTTCCTCTTGTGTCTATTCTACATACCATACTGCTACAAAAGTGAAAGTATAACTTGAAGCTAAAAGCTCAGCTCAGAGTGCAGCTAGTCATTGTTGATGATCTGGGTGAACAATACCGCGCCAACTCGTAATGCAGCATGGATTTAGTGAAAGATTTACAGCTTGGGGGACACGATATGTGTCTTGCGGCTCAGAAACATGCCTGTTGAGTACTCCTGGTCTACACTAATGATTTGAACATTCTACAGTTGGCTTCTCACAAAACTAATCTTTTTCTTTGGTATAGTAGTTTTTTCTCAGTTACTTACAATTTTAGTATAGGATCCAAGTTTGGTGATGACAGAAGCAAGACAGATGCAGAAAAAAAAAAATCTAAAAATGGCTCCATTGTTTTTGATTCTATGAAATGAGCTGCTGCTATTAATTTCTTAAAGTCTCCCAAGTCATTTAGTTCCTTTGCCATTTGTACCCTTGCTTTTTGGGGAATGAAGGAGCAGTCTGCCACAGGTCTATTTGTACTTATGGTACCTCAGAGCACTTTGTACCTATTTTGACCATTTACGTTAGTAAATTGGTAACCACTTTTTATCCGACTGGTACAAAACACTTTAAGTGTAGGGTATGAGGGAGGGGCACAAGTTGGCAGATAAATGAATTGACCATCACCCTTCTGTGAAATCCCCTATCTTGTATTGGCAGACAAAAGCATAGCTTTTTTTAAAATCCACTTGGGAAAGTGTTAAAAAATCTGTTTTTCTTGACAAAAACTCAATTTCTACAATGAGAGGAGCAAACACAACAGAAAGTACAGAGTGGATGTCTGGGGGATAAATGTTTTTTTTTTTTTTTTTTTTTGGGGGGGGGGGGG
>SSNR01000182.1:698582-733777 GCA_006937965.1 Callopanchax toddi
GGCAAGCTTTTTAACAATTATTGATCTCTCCAAGGGCTATTGACAAGTGTCCCTCACCAGGCAGTCACAGGAGTTAACAACTTTCTTTACCCTGTTACGACTGTGGTCGTATTTGTGCGTGCGCGTGTGTGAGTGCGTGTGTGTGCGTGTATGTTTCTCCTCTCCTTACAGGCGCTGTCTTGCGTGCTCAGGTCGATGCGTGCCAGGTGTCCTGTCAGCTGTGGTGATTGCGGAGTGACAGAGACTGGGACTAAGTGACGAGGGCATAAAGGCACCGCATGGAGAGGAGGAAGGCATCCATCCTCCACCGATCCCAAACAGCCGCGTTTAGATCATGATTTGAGTTAATTATTCTTGTGTTAGTCTGGGTAAATGAGTAGGGGTGGATCGCCGTTTATGTTCGTCCCGTTTTCTCCTGTTTATTTCAGTAGCACAAGGAGGTAAGACAATGTCTTTATTTTCTTTTGTTTGGTAGGAAAGAACGGGGATTTTGAGTTAGAGGATGTTTTTTTTGTTGTTTTGGCCTGGGTCCACCCTGAAGTTTTGTTAAATATTGATCATCATTATTTGTATTGCCATTTAATTTGTTATACAAATTAAATTGAATTATTACTTTTTACACCTTGACTACGTGGATGTGTTTTTGGGTTCTCGGGAGGATGGATCATGGTCATGTTGCGCTCGCCCTCCTAGACCGGGCGTAACAACCCTTTCAGGTTTGTTTGAGTTTACAGCCCTGCCATTTGGTCTACCAAATGCCAAGACCTTCATGTCATTCAGTAGCCATGATCATAAGCAAAGACATACAATTAATCAGACAAAAATATGAGAAACAGAAATTAAAACTGTCCAATATTAAAAAAAAAAACCCAACTAAAACATCAACTAAAATCATCAGCTCACCAGGTGGAGCTAAGACATCACTTAGACACATGAACATAATGGAGGGGCACTATTTTAAAGGCAGTTTTGAGCCCTGTAGTTTTTACTGTCAAATACAATGATACACTAAATGGATACTAGCTGTTGTTTTTAGGTGTAGGGTTAATACCATGGCACTGTTTAAGCAGTGAAATTTGATTAAAATCCCGTCTCGTTCTTGTGAACTCAATATTGTGTCTTGTCTTGTGAGTTTTAGGTATTGTTACAACCCTAGTATGCATTATTTTTGCATGTCTGCCCCTGAATATACAGAAAGAAGATTGGTCCCAACACCAATCCTTGTGGAATGCCATACAACAACTCCATCTGAAAATCTGATTACTCTGAACACTGTTCAGATTTGATGCACAAGTGTGAATATTTTTAAACAGACACATGTTTAGCAATTTTTTCCTCCTTAATGAATTTACAGTTTGTTTATTTTTAAAGCACTAAGCCTTCTGGTCTGGTTTCCTTTTTGTATTTACTGAAATTTATAAAGTTTAATCTACGTATTTCATGGTTGCAGACACAAAATCACATGTGGACAGTCTTTAAATTTTACACATAATTTATTTTTTACATAGTTTTTTATGTAATATGATGAACTAACAAATTGCCCATGTCATGTGTAATATACATTACATCAAACCTTTGCCACAATATCTAAAATAAATACAGTTTAAAAAACACATAGCAGATCACAGCAAGCCTAATGAAAAACATCACTACATCTTTTGTGTATATATTTTTTTTCCAGTACACTTGTGATATAAATACACTATCTACACAGTCTGCAATACAAATGAATCACAGTTTATTTTGCATCAATAACAAATCTAGTCTCTGCTCAGGTACATCTGAAACAAACACACCTTTCAGTACTACAGCATAACAGTAATAATTACCATACAGAAATCAGGTAAATATAACAATGTCACAGTGATTATTATAGTTCAGTGGTTAAACAGTGTGTATCCCTGGTTTTTATGTATTTACAGTGTTGGCAGCAGTGAGGAGTGAGGAGAACAGAGAATCTGGCCTTTGGGTCAACACCTCTGGAGGGTCCAGTTCTGCTGCCTGGTGGACAGAAACACAGCAAATCCAGACTAAGAACTGCAGAAATTATATTCTAGTCTACAGTCATGGTTAAAATTTTTGAGAATGACCCCAATATTAGCTACCACAAAGTTTGCTGCTTCAGTTTTTATGATGACGGTTTGTTTAAACTCCAGAATGTTCTGAAGAGTGACGAGAAGAATTATCATTAATTACCAAGTCCCTATCGACATGAAAACAAACTTAATCCAAACAACCACAACATTTTATGATGAAAGCTTCAGGTCATCCTAAGTCCAACAGCACCAGGACCATCTCTAAAGCTGATCCAGCTGTGGGATCCTGGCTCCACCAGTACAGAGCTGATCAGGAACTACAGCTGGCTGATGTGACTTGATCTGCAGCTCAGTTAAGAGAAGACTTTTGGAGGATGGTCTGGTGTCAAGTAGCCACCTTTCTCCCAAAAAAACCATCAGGCTTAGACTGATGTTCTGCTAAAGGTCCATGAGTTGGACAGCTGAGGACTGGAGGAAAGTCATTTTCTTTGATTTCTGATTGTTGTCTGGACAACAATGGTGAGCCCTCCCATCAGTCCTGTGTCCAGCCAACAAAATCGTTGAAGCCGCAAACTTTGTAAAAACCAACATTCGTTTCACTCTCTGTACAGATATATTCGTGTTTTTAATACCTTTCCATTTTCCATGACCAGAATACGATCTGCATGGATCACAGTGTTGATCCGATGAGCGATGGTGAGCATGGTGCAGTCATGGAAAGCCTCTTTGATGGTGTTCTGGATCAGAGCGTCTGTCTCTGCATCGATGGAGGCTGTGGCCTCATCCAGGAGAATGATCTGTCAAGATAAAGGAAGAAAGGCTGTTGAAGCACTTTTTCAGATGGATAAAGCTGCCGAATAATATGTTTAACCTGCAAAACATGACAAGCAATCATGTTGCCTAAAATCACAAGATGTGACAGACAAATTGGTCATAAAAATCTAAAGCAGCAGTTTAATTTTAATTGGTGCACATCAATATCAATATAACAGCATGCAAGTAAAGACAACTAGAACACAGTGTGTGCATGAGGATGTGTGTGCACAGAGACCTTGGAGTTACGAAGCAGCGCTCTAGCCATACACATCAGTTGTCTCTCGCCTACGGAGAAGTTTTCTCCATTCTCTAACACTTCAGCCTGCAGCTTCCCCTCCAGCTTAGAGATCTGAGGAAATATTTAACAGCAGAACTTTCACTTTAACACTAGCTACCACATAAACCACATGAAGGAGTCAGAATACACTTGCTCATATTTTTTATTTATTGTATATCAATTTCTATATTCTGCATTAAATACAGTAAAATGTAAGTTGAATAAATTTACATTTAATACAATTTAATATTCAAAATGTGAACCAAAGATATGTAGCAGTTTGTATTTATAATATATTCATTAACCTAACATTTATGATTTTGGTCCATAGACGGAAGCCAGAGTAAGAAAACCCACACATGCATAGGGAGAACATGCAAACTCCACAAGGCTGCAGAACCAGGAAGCAAACCCTCTTTGCTGCAAGGCAACAGTGCTACGTACTGCTCCACCATGCAGTCAACAGCACAAGATTGATGTTGTAAGTTTATCATAAAATGTCCGCATTCTTTATTGTAGAAATGCAAACAGGTCAATCAGTCCAGTACTGTCTTCTTCCTCAGCCTTGTCTTTTTAATATGTGCAGAATATAAAATTTCATTGATTTTTTGTTGTTGTTGTTGTAATTATTAGTCTTTATGGAACAAGATGTGGTTTTGATAACAGCATACATAATGCTGCTTTGCAATTTTGGTGCAATTTCCTGCATTACAGTTGCCGTTACCAGTAATGGACCTTTACCAAAAAAGAGCTATAAACAAGTTTTATTATCTCATTGCAAAAACTATGTTTTTCAAGCAGGTGAATATTTATTCTTTGTTGAAAACTGAAGTTCCTCTGCTAGTCTTCATTCCTTCATTTTCAGAATAAGTGATAATCTATTTTATATGTTGTCCATGTATTTCCTACTGATGCAGCTCTGTGTAAACCGACATACCGAGTCTTTCATGTAGGTCTTCTGCAGTACTATCCAGACCTGTTCATCGGTATAGTTATCAAAGGGATCCAGGTTGTACCTGTGAACACACACCTGGTTACCATGTGAGAATGTGACCTGGTGGACCTGTGGGTTTTCCAGCATTACCTGACTGTACCAGTGAACAGCACGGGGTCCTGAGGGATGATGGACAGCTTGCTGCGTAGATCCTGCAGGCCGATGGCCATAATGTCCACTCCGTCTATAAGGATGGTTCCTGCTGCAGGCTCCACTAGTCTGAACAGAGCCACCCCTAAAGAGGACTTCCCTGCAAACACATACCAGAGGGATGGCTGAAGTCTACACTAGCTTGTCTCAAATGTGTTGTGATTAGTTTTTAAAAATCAACAGTATTCAGACATTTTTTGAAAATGGGCTAAAACATCTATATTGCATAAAATGCATCTGATGCCTTTTAGATTTATGTTGCTGAGTTTCTGTCGTTTTGTACTTCCTGTTTCCTTTTTGTGCACAAGCATCTCCCATTAGGTCACCAGACATCCTGTTTGTGTTTAGTCCAGGTGTCTCATAGTCACCTCTTTGAGCATCAATCTGTCCTGTGCCAGCTACTGTAGTTTCTGAGTCAAACATCCCAGCCCAAGATTGATGGGTGTTTGTGATTCAGATCCTATCCATTGTATACAGTTCATGCATTCATACAGTGTGTATATATATTTTATTTTTTTCATCTCTGCCTTTGCTTAGGAACTTCAGCTTTAATTATTAATTAGAAACTAACTAGGAAATCTAACCTAGCATTTAGGTGTTTTTTTAGTCTTGCAAAGCATGCAAAAAAGCAGCTTTTGTACTGAATGTCTTACCAGATCCTGTTCTTCCCACAATGCCGAGTTTCTCTTCAGCTCGTAAGTGGAAGTGGAGCCCATTCAGGACGATAGGTGTGTTCTCTCTGTATCTCATCTTGTAGTCCTGAAAGGTGATGGCTCCACCTTTGGGCCAGCCCTCAGGAATTTGAGCCTCCTTTACCCATCTGGGGGCCTCAGATTTACAGTTCTGAAACACAGTTAAAAAAAGAATCTCAGATTCAGATTCATTCATCAGCCAGGACTCATGGACTGGTGTCAGGAGGAAATCCTGACCGTGATGTATTCCAGCAGTCGTTCCACTGAGTTGAACCGTGCCTCCACCTCTGTTGACTGTCTCACTACATACTGGAGCATACCTGTCAACTGGATGATAGGAACAACTATATGCAACAGGCAGCTGAAATAAAAAAATAAAACAAGAAGTCATTTGGTGTCCATTTTTACCTGTATGGTATAAGATATAGCCAGGCCTTTCAAAGCTGGGTTGATGATTTCATTACTGCTGAGCACCACAAACAGAGCCACCATCAGCGTCATGGCGGCAGCCATGAAGTCCAACCAGAAGGACAACCAGCGTGTACCAGAGTGGAACAGCAAATAGTGGTTGGAGTTGATGTCGTTCAGGGACTTAAACCTACAGTTTGACAAAAAGGTGGTTAAAGGAGATCTGAGTCATTTGGTAAACAAAACATTTTTTTTTTTTTTCATGCCTCTTAACAACGATCTAACATAGTATAGCTATAAATATATTGTGGTGATTAAAAATAAAAAAAGAAAGAAATCAAAGTGGTTGTCCCGCAGTTCTCTAAATACCTCAGCCAATCATATGTTTCGGACCGAAAGCAACTATTGGACAATCCGGCTGTCTGTCTCGCCGAAGTGCTGCACTTTCGCATTTCTTGGACCCTCCATTAATCCGTGCTGGAGCATTTTGCAGCAGAACATCCCGGAAGTGAGAGAAGGACTGAAACAGCCGGCTGTAACTGCTTCAATTTTAGGAAAAAATACCAGAGTCCTCAAAAAGAAAAACACCTTTTCAGCTAGCAGAAAACAAAAAATGTTTGGACATATAGAGGAAAACCAGGGGGAAGGGTTAAAAAATTAGAAAAATAAAAAGTGAAAATAGTCATCAATATAGGAAATTAAAAGACAATCAGAAACAACCAGAAATGGAGCAAAGTCCTAAAATACCCAGAATTCTCTGTGTAAATGAACTATGGCAACTTATGGTTCACCTCCTCATGTTGATTTTCCTAAAATATTAAATCCAAATTATTTTTACATTTTTTTCTTGACATGTTGACTTCCATCTTGACATTTCCACAATTTGTGTTTTATCTGAGTGGCCCTAATACATTGCTCCCACACCAGGTGAAAGTAATAGATCTTACAGTTTTATGTGGCTGTCCCTGATGTTATAGGCGTGGATGGTGCTGAGGCCCTGCAGGGTGGAGGTGGTCAGAGAGATGCACGGAGAGCGACTGATGTTCTCCATCTTTTTCATTTGACGTATGCTTCTCTGGAATACGCTGAAGAGAAATCACATTTAAATAACTAAATCATTCAAATCTGCTGTGCTGTCTACAGACTGGATCATGTTCAGTTCTAGATGTTGCAAACTCACAAGAGAATGAGGGCGAACAGGGCTCCCATCACAATCACAGCTACCAACATCTCAGGAAACACAGAGGCGATGATGATGATGGTGAAGGTGACGAGAAGACAAAACTGCAAGAAAGGGTCCATGTGGAGAGGAAGCACGGTGTCAACCTCCTCTTGATCTTTGGAGAAGCGGTTAAGAATACGTCCCGTTGGCGTTGTGTCAAAGAAGCTCATTGGACTGGCAAGAACCTGTGAAATAAACAAATCTTCACTATTGGCTGTTCAGGAACACCTTTGCCTTTGAAGTTGTGTTTTAGATTCAGAACGCTGAGGATGAATATTGTCAGATGTTCCACACTACCTTCCTGAACATTCTGTTGTGGAGTTTGCAAGCAGCTCTCAGTGTGTTGTGAGTATAGAAGAAGCACTTAATCACTGCAAGAACCACCATGACGAGGACCATCACTCCATAAATTGTTTGGTAGAAGTGCAGTTGTGGGTTTTTAGAGACATCCCCTTGATTATAAGTTTCATTCTACAAATAGAACATATAAAAACAAATCAGAGTAGTCTGCACATCATCTGTCATGAAAAATCAGGTGCCCCGCAGTGAAAGGACAGACAGCTTTTAATATCAAAGAAAGAACTGGAGCACATGGATACATTTCCAACTTTTACCAAGCAAACATCACTTGATATTAGAAAATATAGAAACTTCAAACAACAAGGAATATTACTTGTCCAAAGATTGACCCAAATGATTTGTCTAATATTCTCCTGTTGGTGTTAATGCTTGGTTTAAGCTTCAAGTACTGTCAGGTGTGTGTCACTCACAAACACTAGGGTTGGGCAATATGTAACATTTTTTCAACCAGTAATTGTCAGTCCATAAAATGACTTTGGGCTGCTGTTATTGGCCAGCTGCTGCAGCTCCATCACCAAATGGCTCAAATAGACTTAAAACTATGGCAGAGATTAATTTTATGGAAGCGCACATGGTTACTGAGGGAGACCATTTTTCCTTTAGTTTTTGGTCAATATTCCTACAGCAGTGGCTGTATGAGCACTCCTTGGCAGCACCCTGTAACAGGAAATGCAAGTTAAAGCAAACTGCGCTGACCGAAGCATCAATATTTCCTGGAGACAAACTCTCAATAAAGGCATGCGTACCAAACATCAGCGCCAGGTACTCCCTTGAGTACCTCTATGAAAAAATTATGTGCACCCCTGTTTAGTGCTTTTCTAGTTTTAAAGACCACTCAAAGTGCTGTTCAACCCTAACACAATTTCAAACTCAAGACCAAGTTCAGTGAGACTGGTGAAGTCAAACATACGTAGACCATAAGTGGGTGTCCCAGGAAGACAACACTCAAAGAAAATAGATTCCTCACCCTTTCTTCACAGAGGAACTGGAGGCTTTCTTCCAGAGATTTACAGTCAAGGTTTGCACAATAGTACCACAAACAGATCTTTGGTTAGACAAAATGGAACAGAATGCACATTCTTCATGCGCATAAGGCTAAAAGGAAGCCTGCAATGACTGTCTTTCACCATCAGGCCTGGTTGGACTGGTGTCAACAGCACCAACTGTTGAACCAAAGAATGTGGGGCAAAATCATGTTCAGTGATGAATCAAGGTTTTTCCTGCAGAGCTAGATTGTATAGGATCAAATTAATGAGATGATGTGAAGAACAAACACATTTCAGATTATAAGACATCTCTCAGTTTTTGCTTTAATAATGTTGAAGTGTGTGATCATCCAATCCACCAAAGAACTCAACACAAGAATGAAAACCGGAATGTTGCAGGAAGTTTGGGGCTTTACCTTTTAGCTGTGTTGCTCATTCCACAGATGTAAAATCTTTTTAAATGATCTTTTAGTAAATGTGACTAATCAGGCTTTCTAATGATGAAGTTCAACACCAATAGTTATTTGTGAAGGGAGAAATGGTTGACGGAAATACCATTTTCCAATCTTTTGGTTTGTTTGAACTCATTATTGGATTTCCCTCTGATCATTAACAACACTATATTCATCACTTTGTCCCGTTGATCCCAAAGTCTCTAAGGAGCACTGCACCAGCTGCATCTTAGGACCCTACGTGGCTGATTCCCTATAGTTTTGATACTCAATACTGCTATAGACAGTAGACATAGCACCTGTGCACAAAGGAGTGAAGTGGTAAAAGGAACTGGTATGCATGCATTGTGCTTTTGTGCTCATGTGCATATGTGCTCTGCTTATGTGTACCCCTGTATATAAAGTACCTTAGAAGGTGATTATGCAGAAATAGCACAAACAGACATTTATAATACAGTCTCCTAATAGTTAGATCTGTTTCTAACTTTATTTACATAAAGTAATCTAATGATTTTGTCTGTTGATGACGTTGATGTGTGCTGCTGTAACATTCTAATTTCCAGTGGAGCCTTGTGGTATGCCCATTTTGTAATTTAGAGTGATTAATCTCATGCCTTAACTTTTACACTTAAGAGATTAGTTACTAATTAAGAGCAGTTGCCAGTTGCTTTGACGTTTAAAGTTTATCAGAACATAAAATGTTTTAAAATGTGAGATAAGAACTAGACTAGGTCAAGGTCTGGACAAGGACTGAAGCTTTTCACTGTAAAATATGAAAGATAGTTTAATTTTCAACCAAATTCAAGTTGAACAAAGGAGTAAAATACATTAGTAGTAACCATGTGAGTGGCTGTAATTATTGAGAGGAAATAGAGAGTGTTGGACATCTCACCCCATCACCCTTCTCCAGCCAGTGGCTGAGCCACCAGCTGCTGAAAGCTGTGGCTCCGATCATCAGGACGATGTTCAGGATGGTGAGAAAGGTCACAATGTAGCCTGTAGCAACAAAGGTACAGCAAATAAAACCAAACAAAGATAATAATGTACAGGCTGATGTGTGTGTGTGTGTGTGCGTGCGTGCGTGTGTCAGACCTCCAACTGCCTGACAGTACTGGTGGTAGACCCTCCAGGAGACAGACCCCTCTGTGGAGGACTCCTGACTGACCAGCTGATCACCAGACTTCTCGGCAGCTAAACAGGAGGTAAACACATTTAACCGTTACTTAGTTTAATGTTCACTCTGATTATTCTGAGTTACTTCCTTTATCCACCAGAGGGCCTCAGAAACCCAGTAACCTTCCATTAACAGCTGAAAAACAGGACCTTTATTATTTTATGACATTATTTTTGAGCATTGTAATTTTATTCCAGCTCTGTCCTTGGGACTTTTTTTTATCTTGGGTTTCAGCCTAAGTTTATTAAATCAAATGTTATTCTCTTTCATATTGAACTCTGGACAACTGAGGCAGTTCAAACATTTATAATAGAGACATTCAGGGGATTCTAACTTTAGTTCCTAATCCTGTACACTTTTTGTTTCTGGTTGAAGAACTTTTTTTTTTTTGAAGGATAAGTCTAAAATATTCTTCACAGGTTTAGGCATTCAAAAATGTGGATAATATTTTGAAAATATATAATAATAATAATATATATAAATGTTTTAAAACACATTGGGATTTTGTCATTTCACTCACTGAGACAGATTTGTTTGGTCTTCAACAAATCAGTGGGATTTTGCAGCACACAAACATCTAATGATGACTCAAAACCCCAGTGTTTATACAGATATTTGAAGCTAATCTATTGTTTCTTAGATTATAAAATTTATTTTGCATGTGTGTTTGTTTTCTACATAACTGAAACGTTATTCTGAGATAAATTCTCATGTGAACATTCATTAGACTAAAATGTCACCTTTTGTTTTGCTTTTTCAAAACTAAGATACTTGTCTGAGACACATTCATATGAATTTATGCTTTATTAAACAGTCATTAAAACTAATTTGATGCAAATTCTAAAATTTGACATGGGATTAAAAACATGTTTTGTAGAGATAGAATAATGCAGTAACAGTTAATCTAAAATGTATATTTTATGCTAATAGGTTCAAAAAAAACACCTTTATTTTCTTGAAGACATTTTATTCTCATCTGAGGAGCTTTTTCAATTTCAACAGAAGGTGTCGAATACAGAGCCTTAAAATACAGTGAGATCTTTATTAATACAAGCTCATTTACAAACCTCTCCCCTGATCTTCTCTATTGGGGAACATTAGGGTTTCTTGTCCACATGTGAGGTGTTTTGTTCACATTCCTGAAGGTGTGTATTCTTGTGAAACTGTCTGTCTGAGAATTAAAACCTCAGACCTTCAACTCTAAAACCTACAATGCAGCTTTCAATTTAATCCCAAGTAAGATGTCTTGCATTAATGAAGCTCTCTTCATTTTCAGTTTAAAGTTTTTAGAATTAGAAGCAGAACATCTTCAACAAGATTAAGAAGTCACGTTTTCTTTTATCTTAACCTGATTGCCCACTCTCAGATCACATGGAACCTTCACCTGCATGTTTTAAAATGTTTATTCAATTAAAATGATCTAAACTGAAGAGGCCCTAGGTTAGCCTTTATAAATATGTAGTTTAAACATTTTGTTGAATAAAACCAATTTAAGATAGCGACTTATGAAAGAAACTATAGCAAAGTGAGCAAAGTGATTATGGTCAAAACATGTTGATGCTGCAATTTATAATCTTGTGCTTTAAAAAAAATATCAAGCAGATACAGATTAGAAGTTTGGGAACTCATAGGTTGTGTTTTAAGTTCCTGATCTCAATGCATCTAAACCCCGCCTCGATCAGATGTTTTGCAAACTTACCTTTCTGGTGTTGGTCAGCTATCGTTCCATTTTCCTTTTCATCTGACATGTCAAATGCTGAAAGGAGGAACAGACATTTTTATGCTGATCACAGATACAAATGAGAACTCATTTCATGTAAAACAGCTTCTAGTCATAGAAGTAACAACTAAAAACTAAATGTTTTTAAATGTATTTTTATTATTATTGCTTTTACTTTTTCTTGCAGTATTTATTTTAATTTGAACAAGCAGAAAGTTCAAAGTCTATGAGATCAATGGATAGCAGTAAATGTTTGCGTTCTAGTGAGTTTAACAATTTGCATCTTTCTGGTCGGTTAGCTGACAGTTATTTGGTTGGCACTCGAAAATAAACTCTATAATATAAGAGCACAATAAAATTACAAACTATTTATTTAAGATTTAACTGAACGATTGTCCCTAAACCATCTCTGAGGCTCCACAAAAAGACGTCACAAACATATCACTGTGTCCTCCTGTTATTTTACATTTTTTTGCTGTTGAAATGAAAAATCAAGCATTCTCCCATTAAACAAATGTTTTTCTTCTTTGTTTTCATACCGGGGTTCTCTATCCCACTGTCAGCACGCTGCCTGAGCTCTGTCAACTCAACGGCATCTTTAGGCGAAACCTCCTCCTCCTCTGTCTGAGTCTAATCATGAAAAGAATCAAACACATAAAATTACAGCTTCTTTTGCCTGAAATAGCTAAGCTCAACGAATGCTGTGTTCCTCACTTTTTAGCTGTGCCTTTATTTATTGCCTCTGAGCTTGTAAAACATTAAAGACAAACAAAATAAGTCTCCTACTTTGGACTGTTCCATTTGGTAGTTCCCGATCAACTGGGCATAGCGTCCATTGGCCATCATCAGTGACTGGTGATGGCCGGCCTCAAGGACCTCCCCATCTTCCAGTACCAGGATGTCATCACAGAACTCCAAATACTGGAAGAAAAACATCAAACATTAACAGCTTAGTCCTTCAGATGGCCTAAAGAGGAGTCATGTGTACTCTTTTATACCTCTTTTAGAGATGCTCTTATCTTCAGGAGTTATGCTCACAATTTATATGAAATATGGTGTGATATGATATATATGATATGATATATGGTATTTGATCAACCGTTTGATCTGTTGTAACATCTACACATTTATTTTCACTTACTCTTTTAATTTCTACACCAACGTTCAACAAACCTCTGAAGCTTTCACAGAATAGTTGACAGTTAACTTTATCTAGGTGACTTCTGAAGACAGTTAGGATTTTATTTAGGTGTATCACAGTAAAAGGGAATAAATACATCTAAAACCACACTTTTCAGATTTGTATTTGTACAAATTCTTGAAGAAAGAGTATAATTTTCCTTCCACTTCACATTTATGCACTACTTTGTGTTGGTCTACATGAAATGCCGATAAAATGCATTTCGGTTTGTGGTCATAACATGGGAAAATGTGGAAACGATTAATGGGTATAAACATATACGGTATTGTTCCAGTGCAAGTATTATTTTGAATATTTGGATTTACCATCAAAACGCCCCCAAGGTATCACATTATCATGAAAGCTTGTACCTAACCAGTGAGGAGAACTCATAGTACACAACAAACAGCCTCAACGATTTCTGGACTTCCCAGTTCAGTTAGGTTCATTGTGCTTCACAATGTTTCATTTACAGCGTCCTTAATGTGTCTCTACTTCTTGTAACAGAGGTTTTTATTGTTGTGCTTTTATTTCTTAACTAATGTTTTATTTTAAACCAAATGGGATAAAGTGAAGACAGTGGCGGTTCTAGACCAAAATTAGGGGGAGGAAGGGGGGGGGGAGGGGGGAGGCTGGGGCCAGCTAACTCCCCAGAAGACAACTCTGACAAAAATTCACATGTTCTTAGACTCTCATTTTTACTTTTCATTCTATTTATGAGGATGGCTAGCCTAGTATACTAGACCGTCAGTTCTGCTCTGCAGAAATTTGGTCTAGCCACGCTCATTGGAACCTCTGCAGCCCACTGATTGGTCCGGTCAGTCTCGTATCAGGCCAATCACAGTGCTCTAATGGTTTGGTGGGTGGGATTAGCTGATGACATTAGCGCTCCGGCTGAATTTAAACAACACGGCGGCAGCTTGGGAACCGGGTTCGTTTGAAACGTCTTCATTATGAAATTTGGATGATTTAGATTTGGGCTTTTCTCTAAGATGTGAACAGATAGAGGCACTAAAGTCTTTTATTTTGAAAGAAGATTTATTGTCCGCTTTGCCGACGGGACACGGTAAAAGTTTACTCTACCAGCTGTTTCCGGTTGTTGCTAAATGGCTCTAGCGCTATCCAATAGCATGTGAAGACGGTTTGATTGACAACCGTTGGTCCCGCCCCTATGAATGAGTCGTTTCAGTGGACCGTGGCCAGAATATATACATACAGTATATAGTCTGGTTTACCAGGCTAGAGGATGGCAGCTTTTCAACTAAAAGTTACTTTTTTTATTCTTGATTTTATTAACCATTAAGTAAAGTTCTTGTAGATATTTTCTTTGGTGCATTACATAACTGCTGAAGAAAATGAGATACAATCAGGTGAAGTGAAGCAAAAGATTTCTAATTTCCCCATCAGGCAGTATAGGGACAATGGGAGGACGTAACCCTGTATACAGTATGTGACTAAGTGATTGGGTTGTAAAGTGTCAGACTTTTAGAGCTGCTATCATTTCCAACACTAAACTCTCAGTGAATTCTGGTAAAAACGTGAACTCTAAACCTGGTCCTACCTGGAGTTGGTGTGTAACAAGTATAACAGATTTTCCTTGGAGCTCCTTTTTTATGCATTCCTCAAAAATGTGTTTCCCCACATGAGCATCAACAGCTGACAGTGGATCATCGAGGAGGTAGATGTCCTTGTTGGAGTAGACCGCTCTGGCCAGGCTGATCCTCTGCTTCTGTCCTCCTGATAGATTCAAACCCCTCTCTCCAATCTGAGCACAAACAAAGAAAACCCCATTAATCAAAGGAACCTTTTCTAAAATATAAAAGGCATTTTGTCTAGTTATTGCAAATAAACAGTGACTGATGATCCTTTATTGGTCAGTTTAGTATTACTGTAACTGTGACTCATCTGGTCAAAGATCAGGACGTGTTTGCTGGTTGTTGTTATGAAATCACACTCTTTCAGCTTTTTCTGATGTGGTGTTTTGTTCAGCGGCGAGGCCACAGCCAGAGGCTCTAAGGGGGAGGAAGGGAGGGCTTACCTCGGTTTGATCACCATGGGGAAGAATTTTCAGGTCAGCTCTTAGACTGCACACGTCCACAATCCTGTCATATCTGAAGAATAATCAGAAGAGACCTGTTTTAGGCTAGCACCGAGGTATAAAGAAACACGGCTACAGATTGGTTCGTTTCTGAAGAAAATCCAATAGGTTTTAGATTGAAATGATAATTTTGTCATTTTGAAGTGTGTTTCAGTGTAAAAGTTATAAATGATTACTATTTTTACCAACTGTAGTACACTATTTCCAAAATTATTAAGAAAATTGTCTTTGAACAAACTGTAAAGCCACCCATTCTTAATCTGAAAGGTTTAATATGGAGTTCGTTCACTTCTTGCACCTATAACAGCTTAAAGGCACACTTGCAGCTTTGGCTTGTTTTTATCACCCCCTTTATCACACTATAGTGTCTGTTTTAAATCACTGTCATAAAAATGAGCTGTTGACCCTTCCCTGCCGCTGTGCGCTCATGTTTTTAAACCAACTGACCACAGAAGCAAATACCCATCAAATACTCCGCCATGATGAACATGAAACAATAGATCTCTTGGCTCATATATATGATGTCTGTGTCTTCAGCTCGCCTGTCCTGAGCAGGTTCTGAGGTGTTAACATGAATTGCTGGAAAGCATTACTGCTTCTCACGCGATACGTGACTTTGTGTGACTTTAGGGGCACCGGGCCGGAGACTCTGAAGTTGCAAACACGGTATTCTGGACACAAGCAGCAGATGGTGCTGAGTGACTTTTCATTAACCCTGAAAAAGGTCATATTAGCACATACTGGCTCAAGGAAAAGATTTATAAATTTGAAAAAGTTACATAGTGGGCCTTTAAATCTTCTGGGAAAGCTTTCTACAAGGTTTAGGAGCATTAATGGGAATTTTTGACCACTCTGATGATGGTTCTCAGTCTCTACGCAGGTTCCGGTCAAGACTACCAGTTCCTCCACATCAAACTCACTCATCCATGCCTTTTCTTTGTGTGTGTGTGTGTTCTTTTTTTTCCACAGTGACAGGTGATGGGTTAGTGCTTTATGTGGGATGAAGGTTTGGAAAACTGCATTGGGGTGGAAAACAAACAAAAAAGGTAAATAAGCGAACAAGCAGGTAAACAGAATGGTGAAGTGTAGAAAATAGAGATGTGGTATGGCTATAGTTACTAGACATAAGTGTTCCAAATGTATGCACACATTGTCTTTTTGGAATTTTACATTTTTCTTTCTTTCTTTCTTTCTTTCTTTCTTTCTTTCTTTCTTTCTTTCTTTCTTTCTTTCTTTCTTTCTTTCTTTCTTTCTTTCTTTCTTTCTTTCTTTCTTTCTTTCTTTCTTTCTTTTCCAGACCAGATCAGTGTTATTGCCATCAGCTCCAATCTAAAAAAGAAGAAATTCTTGCAAAAATACTTTAAATATTTTAAATCTGCATGTTGCTCTGAATTATATATGAATTGAGTTATATGCTTATTTACAAGTGTAAATATCAACAGTAGAAATGCAGCAAAATGGTAAATGGCCTGTATTTATAGAGCACTTTCTATAGTGCTCTACACTCCACAAAACACTGCACAACACAACAATCATTCACACACACATTCACAGTGATCAGCTATTGTAGCCTCAGCTGCTCTGGGACACACTGACAGCACTGGAAGCCTTGTACTGGCGCCCTCTAAGTCCCTCCAACCACCATCAGTAGGCAAGGTGGGTGAAGTGTATTGCCCAACAACAAAACAACAATCAAACCCAGTCGGTTGCCAGACTGAACACTCTACCAACTGAACTACACGTCACACTGCTGGAACATCAGGGGTCAAGTATGCTTTAAGTATTGCTGCTATCTTAATGTGGATCCAATCTTCAAAGATTTACCACAGTTTATGCAAATGTTATTTTCTAAACTGTTACACAGTCATTACACATTACATCATCATTTTAGCAGAAATACTAAGATATTCTTGTGAGACTTTGCCCATGGACCTACGTTTTGCTGCTGCTGTGAATTTCATGCTAAACTAATTGTCAATATAATCAATATTCTTCAGCCGCTGGTGAAATTTAAGCTTCTGAATAACCGCATAATGCAAAACTGATGGTGGTGAAAAGGTTCATAAATAATGTTGAATGAGCTGCTGCTAAACTTTGGAGGTTTGGAGATTTATCTTAACAAAAATCCTCATCATCTGGCTTTATTTTCTTCAACTAAATTAACAATGAATTTATGCAATCCTCAGTATATGAGAGGCCCTGTTATGCAACAGCTATAAAGTCCCCACTGCTCACAGATCAGCCTTTCACCACCTCTGGAAGCATGAACCATGCTTCTGTTAATAAAGCTGTGAGATAACAGAGATGACCTCTGGTCATGTTTGACTGCCTCCACAGATGGGACGTCACACAGACTTCACTTTCTCTCTGTTAAACATTTAGTTGAGTTAGATAACCTCAAAGCAGAGTGTGTTTAAAAACAAAAGTAAGCTAAGCTATACAGTAGTGGGTTTTCACATGGTGAGAAGAATTTGAGTTTGTCATTACTTGGTCTGATCAAAAGGTTCTCCCATCAGGATATTGTCCTGAACCGTTCCATGGAAAATCCAGGCCTGTTGAGAAACGTATGCAAACGTCCCGTCAACTGCAATGGAGCCCTGAAGAAGGTGCATCTAAAAAACAACAAATAGAAAACAATCTTGAGATAATTAAACAAATGATAGATAGATAGATAGATAGATAGATAGATAGATAGATAGATAGATAGATAGATAGATAGATAGATAGATAGATAGATAGATAGATAGATAGATAGATAGATAGATAGATAGATAGATAGATAGATAGATAGATAGATAGATAGATTGATTGATTGATTGACTGACTGATTGATTATCTATCTATCTATCTTGTGCAACTAAAAATAATGATAAAATGGGGACAACCTGCTCCAGAACACTAGAGATGAGTGACGTCTTTCCACTCCCCACGTTCCCACAGACTCCAAGCAGGTTTCCCTGCAGGAAATAAAGCAGAGATCTTTAGCTAACCTTCAGACAACCTGTTTATCCTCATCAGAGGAACAGCCCACCTTCGGGAGCGTGAAGGAGATGTTTCTCAGGGTTGGTGAAGCATCACTGTCTTTGCTCTTGGACATCTCATCATTACTGTGGCTATCTGGGCTGGTCGGAGGTTCTGGTTGGATGTTTGGTTTGGTCCAGGAAAGTGTGGCATTATTCATCACTATAGCAGAGTGGCTGTCCTTCCTCTGCATCAGGTAGGACTCTGGATTCTGGACCAGCAGTAGTTTCTAAAACAGAAGCAGCATTTTGGATCCATGAGGTTCACCTTGTTTTTAACTCAATCAGATAAAAGCAGATTAGGTTTCATAAACTTTAAAGCAGCAGGTGATTTTAGAGGATATAATGGATGTTGTGGCTTTAACTTGTTGTAGGAAAAGTGACAATATTTGATCACTTTTGCTTTGTTTAAATTTAGATTTTTTTTTTGCTTAAACAGCAAAACATTAACAAATGTTCAACCCTTGCACTGTCCTTATTTTGGGGCCTTTAAAGTCAGCACAAGGGTCAAAAAAGTAAAATAAATTAAAACAGAAAAAAAAAACAAGAAAAATGTTCTTTTCACAGCCATCTATATCACTCGGTGTTTGAAGCTTTCCCACGTTATAGCAACTGACCATATTTGATCAGTGGAGAACAAATTAAATGTTGGTTTGCAGCCTAAACCGGAAACCTGTTTAAATGATTCTTTAAAAGTTAAAAAAAAAAAAAAAAGTTCAAAAAGAGGAAAAATTAGGAGAAAATCATGTACAACTGTTAGGTAAAAGAGTCGAAAGTAAAATAAAAAAACATGAACAAAGGAAGCAGATAAGTTCTGATAATTGCTGCAAACTGGGCAGACTGGCAGAATGTTGTACCTTCAGTCGTGCTGTTGATGCAGCAGCTTCAGCCAGAGCCTTCACAGAGAGAGGCAACAGAGCGAGGCAGAACCTCATGGAGTTAAAAATGGCGATGGTGGTAAAAGCCTGGTGACAATAAATAGATATTTATACAAAACCAAACCGGTCACATGGTGATTTTTAACATGACCAGCCTCTCTCTATACGTTGCTGCTGTGCTTACATCAGATGTGTTGAGCGGTAAACGCATCCCAGTGTGCACCAGGAAGGTGAAGACAGTGGCGATGGTGGGGATGATGCTGGTGATGCTGGTGTTTGTATTCTGGACATAACTAAACAGCCTCAGTTGTTTCATCTCCTGTTTCCTCAATCCTGTCAAGAGAGAATGAAAAAAATTAAGCAGATTAGCATATACTACCCAGACACCTCAGACAATCATCAAGTCTTAAGCTAGAGCTTCATATGACGTGTGAAGCAGAGAAAAGTGAATTCTGAAAGCTCACACAAACATGAATCATAACATTCACGGTCATATTCCTGCCTTTGATCTCAGATTAAAAATCAGATAAAGTCTGAATAACAGAGAAGTCAAATTTGCATGTACGAAGAGGAAAATGACAGCTGGATTCAGCTAAACTTGCATCTTGTTTTTTCTAAAATATTAACAAAGCAGTGTTACGTGGGCATCAGGTCAGTTCTGCTGGATTGGCGGACTGGGATGGTGGTCCCCTTAAAAAGGGAGACCACAGGGTGTGTTCCAGCTACAGGGGGATCACACTCCTGAGCCTCCCTAAGGTCTATATAGGGGTTCTGGAGAGAGGGTCTGGCGGATAGTCGAACCTCAGGTTCAGGAGGATCAATGTGGTTTTTGTCCTGGTCGTGGAACACTGGAACAGCTCTATACTCTTAGCAGGGTCCAGGGGGTGCGCGGGAGTTCGCCCAACCAGTCTATATGTGTTTTGTGGACTTGGAGAAGAGGTTCAACTGTGCCCCTTGGGAGTATGGAGTACCAGGCCCCTTGATGTAGGCTGTTAGGTCTCAGTACGATCGGTGTCAGAGCTTGGTCCACATTGCAGTAAGTCAGGTTCATTTCTGGTGAGAGTTTGGCTTTGCCAAGGCTGCCTTTTGTTACTGAATCTGTTCATAATGTTTTATGGACTGAATTTCTAGGTGCAGCCAAGGTTCTGGGGGGATCAGTTTTGGTGGTCTAGAGATCAGGGTGCTCATTTATAAAACTCTGCGTAGAATCCTTACTAAAAACGTACTTAAGCTCAGCAAAAAAATTTAACTTACGCAAAATCTATTTCCGATTTATAAAACTCTGCGTATGTACATATCCATGCTTTATAAATCGCTCTTAGACGTAGAACTGTGCTCAGCTGTTTTTGGATCAGAACCTTCCACCTACACACCCACATTCTGCCATACGGTCAATGCTAAGTACCTCATGAATAACTGCATATGAATAAGCTGGTGGGTTTTTGGCTTTTGTGGCTATGGTTCTGTCGATCTAACACTGGACCCAGTTCAGCACATAGATCCATAGGATGATCTAGAATTTAAATCAGCTGATCAGCCAGTCATGATTATCAAGAAATCTCTGCTCTCTCCCCATCCGGAGTCTGCCTACTGGCTGCACAGCGCAGCACATTACGCACAAGTGTCACTGCAGGATTCATAAGTCTCAGTGATCACAATTAATGCACCAATAAGTGCAGTTGCTATATAATCTGAAGACATCTGTATGAACACAATGTGATATTATTCTAAAATGTAACATATTTTCATTCAGATTTTAATTTTCATTCTGTTCAGAGACGGGATGGGGTGACAGTTGATTCTGTGAGGGTCTGCAAGTCTGAAATTGTGTCTTAAATTCACCACTTTTACATCTCACAAGCTGCGCTGCCAGGTTTCACGTCTCCAAAATGTGCTTATGCAATGTTCAAAGTTTGCCTAAAGTTACGCACGTTTTTTCGTTACCTTTTCTTTTTTAAATGTATAATAATAAATCCCAAAGTTTGCTTAAAAAGTGGCTTATGCAACTTTCAGGCCTGTTTTTTTGCGTAGGCAAGTTTTATAAATGAGCAACCTGGTCTCTGCTTTTTGCAGATGATCTGGACCTGTTGACTTCATCAGACTGTGATCTGCGGAGCTGGCAGACCTATCAGTACCAGCTGAACTTTATGCTGCTGAGCCACTCCAGCTGTGTGGGATGGAATATCCATATGGCAAGCCCTTGATGACATCATCTATCGTCAGTGGTTCCAGTGAGTGAGTTTTAAACTACAGATTCAGAGCAATCAGCCTCATCATGTTCCTGCTGCACTAATCCATGTGAATGGATGTCAGTGTTAAACATTAATCAGCTCACACTGTGTATATTTTTTCTTTATACCCACATGCACACATAGAGGACAGCTGTGTGAGCAGAAAAGATGAATCTGTCTGCATATTTAAATGGATGTCAAGGGCAGGTGTCTGAAATTACTAGTTTGTGTGCTGGAATCTGTGTTGATTGGGATGCATGAAAGAAATGTGCTGGGGTTCATATGTTCAAACTGTTTTTAAACATGTGCATTAGTTTGTGTGTTTTTTGCATTTGAGTGTACATTTCAGCAGAAAATCAATGCAAGTCTTTGACATTAAGGCACTTAGTTACCAGACTTTTTATAACAAGGTTACAAATTCATAAATATGGATGCACAAATGGATAAATAAAAATGATATCAGTCAATGATCAGCTTAAGATCAGATAACATGAACTGATCTTGTTGTGAAACTAACTAAACGTGTTTGAAGTTTTTGGTTTGTGGTAGTTTATTGATGGTTTAAAATGTTAAAAATGTCTATGGACACAGTGAATAATTAACATGCAGCTATGTGGCGTACCTGTAATCTTCTGTTCAAAAGACTCCTCCCAGGCGTACATCTTGATGAGCTTAATGCTGTTGAGGATCTCATTCATGGTGCGAACACGGCTGTCTGTGATCTGCATGGCTTTCCACCTGAACTTGTTAATGAATTTGGCCAAAAAGAACTGTAAAGAGACAGAGAAGACATGATGTATGACTTCGAATGGCAAACTACAGTCACAAGCTCACTAGAACAAAGAGGATCTTATGTCATAATTATGAGTTTGTATTTATAGAGCTCCTTGAATCCATCACAAACGCTGTACAACACAGGTAAAATCAGGTCAATGCAGTATAAACCAGATCAAATGTCTCAGTATAACTTTATAAATATAAAACTAACCGAAAGGAAGTTATATTTTACTGTTTTACATTGAAGCAATACAGGTTTTAAAATGTAAAAATACGTAAAATGTAGTTTATTTTTTGTAGTCGTTCTTGCTTTGCTTTTGTTTTGTTTTTTTGTTTTCAGTTAAGTTCAGCACCTCAAAAAGACAGGAACTAAATGCCTATTTTACACCAACAGGAAGTGAAAACTGATCGGATCGCTGGCTAATCTTCCAAATCAACTTGTGGTCTCTCATTCCTTCATTTAAAAATATTAAAGTGAAAAATGAAGCAAACCTTTCTTATAGCGTGCTGTGGTGGTTTACAGGCACTGATGAGGCTGGTTTGTAGTTTTTGACTGAATATAAATGGAAACAGGCAGGACATAAATCTCACTAACAGATAACACGCACAAAATTGTGGCCGAATAAAAAAAAAAATCACAATCAAACAGAATTGATGCTATTGTTAGAAAAATCGTCTGAAAACTGGATTGTTCACCTGGTTTGTTGTTGCTATTAGTAATGATTATAGCTAATAAATGCATTTATTGTAAGCCTGAATATACAGTGAGTATAGAAAAGTATCATCCCCTTTGAAAAACTTTAAATTTGGTTTCCTTTACATCCTTGAATGAAAAAAAGCAAACAAAATATCTTTCCCCAGCTTTAATTAAGTAAATAGTAACTATTTTGGAAGAACAATGCCTAATTTAAAACTAAAAGTAGGGGATCAGTATGCCAGCCGAAAACCTGCTGAGTCGCGTTAGCATCAGCTTTTGAGTCTTACTGTGGCGTATCCATCTAGTTAAACCTGAGATAGCTTATTTAACTCTGCCTATAACTTGAGGACGGCTACCTGTACGGGGACAAAGATGAGGTAGGTGCAGACTCCAGTCAGAGCAGTGAAACCCAGAACGAAGCAGGAGTACACAATACACACAACAAAGAGCACTGGGGTGGAGAGAGTGAAGCTCCCAAACAGGACCGCCTCAAACAGTCTGTGGCCATCGTTGGTCAGGACATTTATCATCTAGATGAGACGAAGAGAGCGGAGATTAAAGAAAAAAACACTTTAAGTTAATAGTTACAATACTTCCACCAGCTGTGAGATGAAATTACAAATGACTTTAAATAATTCTGATGACCAGTTGTGGTAAATCAGGTAAGACGATGATGGGGGTTTTAGAATAACCAGCTTAGTAAATAAGAATCAACAGCTTTTATGTTTTCTTTACATTTAGCTAACAGCTTGGGTGATGCATGAATAAACTGAAGAATGAGGCTGTGTAAATTGTGTGGCAGTATTGGGTGCAGATGGCGCTTGTATGTACTAGGTGAAGGTTGAAAAACACACGGGAATGCAAACATGGAGCCAGCTGGTGGCACGAGGCTGGACTCAAGGTGGAGCTGATGGTTTGAACCCCATACCACGGGGCTGGTCTGAAGCACCAACCTGGACTCTTAAGTCTGGATTGCAAGAAGATCCAAATTTCTTTTAATAAAGTATGTTTTAACCAACTGCTCGAGGCCATTTTCTCAGAGGTTGATGTCAGAATAAACAGCCATTTGCTGACTGTAGTCTCAAGCTAGTAAATCCCAGACTGTGTCTAATAAATCCACTCAGATGAGGAAGAGAATTGACTGTCTAAAGCTGAATAAGTTGATCTCTGGATATTAATAAAACTGAACAATAACTTTCTGTGAGTCTGTCTTCACCTCTCCCATAGAAATGCCACTGTGCACCCTCAGAGAGATGACCTTCTGGTAGGCCATGGCTGAGAAGGCTCCCTTTAGCCTGACGGCTGTACGCAGGTTGACCGCCCACAGCAGAGAGATGAACAACGCTTTGAAGAACTCGGAGCTGAACAAAGCGAAGGCCAAACCAACACCGTGGGTCACTGTGGACTGCTCTGGTTTTTCTATATAGTTTAAGATCTCATAGACCAGGACGGCCTGATTAGACAGAGACACAGGGACAAAGAGAGACAGACAGCTTTTTAAACATGTGTCTTTTACTGTTACTATTAAATGAAATGCATTCCAAGTGGTTGTTGTATTTAGAGAAACTGGGACATCCTGACAGACTGCTGACTCACCGGGCCAAAGAACGCTGCCACCATGGCGAGGACACCGATGAGGACGGACAGAATGAGTCTGGTTCTTTGAAAGCGAAGCATCACACGGACCAGTGAGGCTTTCTCCAGGCCTTTCTTCAACACCTCCTCCTCCCAGAGTCTCTGCAGCCTGTTTAACACACGGGATGTCCAAACACCTTTAAACCTTTATGCATCAAGTGTGGACACTAAGTTATAACTTGGAGTCCCTTAAGCCAGAATCTCATTAGGCTGTGACTATTGGTGTAAAAAATTCTAAGATCATCTGAAAAGACTGAATGTCTGATCAATCAATGAGAGCATGGTTCCTCTGGTCAGTCAACAAACTGGTTATTTAAATTTAACCATCAAATCAAACTTGAAGACTTTGGGTGCTTTTTTTTTTTTTTTTTTTTTTTTTTACCAATCAATGTAAAGTCCCTCAAAACAACAGGGGCCTTATTTATACAACTTTGTGTCGAATCCTTACTAAGAGTGTAAGCCCAGCAAATATTGTACTTTTGCAAAGTAATTTTCAGACCTATAAAACACTGCGTATGCACAGCTGCGCACAATTCTGCTTTATAAATCACACCCTTCCTTAGAAATGCGCTCAAATCATTGTGGATTATACCCTGCCTCCTACACACCCACATACTGAAATCGAGATGCTTGTGTTGAGATGGGGGAGTGGAAAAACGTTTTATTTGGTGCATGGTGCACCTGGAAGTGGCCGCGTGCTGCCCCGCTGTGAGTGCGGAGAAGGAAGTCCAAGATGAATGTCACTAAATCTGTGGTGAGCTCAAGAACTCGATAATAATAATACAGGATCAATGAATCGTTATTTATTTTTGTTTATTTAACAAGGACAATGCGCAAAAAACATTAAAGATGTTTTACGCCAGATTATAGCCAAGGCTAGTTTCCATCTGCAGTCCCTGAGCAGGTAAAAAATACAAAATGCTACATTTTAAAACCACACAACAACCAATGATAACACTATACAATTACACAATAAAATCTCACTAAAACCAATATCCTAACTATTTTAATCATTGATGCTGACAATACTGGTTCTCTAATAATAACTTCCTGACATTACTTGAGACATTCTTCAGGTCAGTGGAAAATGTCAAGGTCTGTGGGAGTTTGTTCCACTTCTTGACACCTTTATAAGAAAAGGCCGTCTGTGCAAAGGCCGAGCTACGTTTAGGTAATCTACAGTCATTATGACTCGTAGACCTGGTTGTCCTGGTTGTCTTTTCAGAGCAGAGCCGAACAAATCCTCTCAGAGGAGGAGGCACCACATTATTTAAGACTTTAATAAGTAATTAGATTTTCAAAGTTTAACATATTATGTTTTGGAAGTATTGGGCAATGATGATACCTCAATGGCCTTTTATCCAGTACTTTAACAGCTTGATTATACAGAGATTTTACTGGTTTAATGGTTGTCTCACATGCCTGAGACCAACATGTTATGCAGTAGCTAAAGTGAGAAATGATCATCGCCTCCAGGTACATTTTTGCAGCGTCATAAGTCAGCTTGTTTCGAATGTGTCTGAAAAGAGACAAACTATATTTCATAGTACTGGACACTTTTTTTTAACATGTTGTGTAAAACTGAATGTTGGATCCAGAACAAGTCCTAAGTATTTAAATTACTCAACCGTTTTGATTTTGCTCTTATGTGTGGATAAGAAGACTTCAGTCTTTGAGTTTTGCCTACTGTGTGGTCCTATAAACACAGTATATCTCCTTGAGCCAAGGGGACTGTGTGTCAGGGTCTTTGTGGTGAGGTGGAGAGGGGCAGGTGGGAGAGGAATAACGTTTTGCAGTGCACTGTTATGCAGGACACCACGGGCCATGATTAGTCTGCACATCTTTTTGTGGTGGTACAGCAGTCTGCCCTCCTACACATCCAAACACCTCCACCTGCTTTAGAGGAGGCTCATGGCATGCTTATGCACAAAACCATGGACCCCATCAAAATGCATCTCTACAGGAGTCAGGAGCCAGCACCTCAGGGCATGTTTTTAAAGTTTTTTTAAGTAACTAAATTTTTTAAATGTAGCAAACATAACAATACCTGTGAAATAAATGTTAAAATGTCCATTAAATAACCTACAATAACGTTCAGTACTTTGACTTTAACACTTCGGTTTCAGTGACTGCCCTTTAAAGGGTTAACTTTATAGTCTCTACCTATTCTGTGGAAGTGCAAATGAAAATGTGCATATTTTTTTCACAGTTTTTTGTCTCCAGCTATTCACCAATGATCACAGCCCAACTGTGGCAATAATAAAAACATGAATCAGCAAAAAAAGGACCTCAGACCTCTCTCCACTGGTGTCAGCCACGTCCAAACTAGACAAACCAAGAGAGGACATGTCCAGCCTGTTCCTGAATATGGCCCACATCATTGGGGTCATCCAGGCAAAAGTAGTAAAGGACAGGAAGCCAGCGTTGTCCAGAGGATGGGATCTGGACATAAAGAAAGGCATTCAAACAGTAACTGATCAGTAACTGTTTATTAAGCAGAGGCAGTGTGACGTCACTCAGACTGACTGTGATGAAGACCAGCGGATGGGTTTGAGGGTCTGCAGGCTTTCATGGTACTTCCCAAACAGAGAGGGGTGGACCACATCATTATTATCATTCTCAGTCAGATCTGGACCAGGGTCTTCAGATCCAGTCCTCCAGCGAAAAACATCATCTGTCTTAGGAGTCAGAAACTCAGTGAGGCGTGGTGAAAAACTCATCAGAGAGGCAGAAAGAACATTTCATTCCAGCAAACGAGTCTCAACGAGGCAGATCAAACACACAGGCAGCAGAATCACAGGATGTAGGACAAACAATGAGAGGAAAAGATGTCAGGAATGTTCAGGGAACGGCTGCAGGCTTACAATAGACACTCGTTGGTTACGGGTCTTCTCAAATGAATATTTTTTTTTCATTTTGTCCTGAAAAGGAAGAAAAATCAAGATTATTCCAAATGAAATTGACCTCTTAGAGATAACTGCTGTTTTTGCTGCTTTGTTACATAAATATTTCAAATCAGAAAACAAATTTAAATATGGGACAAAGATAACCTGAGTAACTACAAATTGCTGTTTTCAAATGATGATTTGATTTATTAGGTAACAAAGCTGTGTGAGCAAACAACTCCATTCATGTTAAATCATGAATTAATTGTGATTGATTAGAAAGCACCCAGGCCTTATAACTGTCAGACCTGTAGAACTTAGAAATCACTTCAATCAAACCTGTCTGACAGCATGAAGTAGGCTAAAAGCAGTGATGAGTCAGGTGAGGCAGTGCCTCCCTGTTATCATGACATGTAAAACAATTCATCCACTCAAATGTTCTAAACATTTGTTTTCTCATTATTTCAACATTTTTATGGTCAAAATAGCTGAATTTACACATTTCCTGTTCAAATACATGGATAATGGTGAAGTGAGGCATGAGCTGTGGCTCACCTGTGGTGGCGCTGTCCCTCACACTGACTGGTGCAGCCAGTTGACCCCACCAATCACCAATATACACGTTTGATTACACGTGTACTAAACATGGTTACACTACACAGTCTGTATAGCATATTTAATGAATGCTTGTGACATATTTAGTCTTTCTGATTGGCCATAAATACTCAGCTGAGGCAGAAAGTACCATGTTGTACTGATAGGGGGCAGTGCTGAGCCCCATAGGCACAATGATAACAAGTCACTGCTCTTCTGCTTAGAAACAAGGAGATTTTTGGATATCGCTGGACAACCCACGACAAAATCAACGTTTTTGAATGCATGAGACAGGAATCTGGCTCTTTCTATCAGTGATTTCAGCAAAATGCATCAGCAAGCTGACAGTCTAGAGATGAGAGGAAACAGAACGGACATAGCATTCCGGGCAGCATCAGTGTTCAAATGAAGCTTTAAAAACAACAGCATGTTTCAAGGTCAAAATGGAAACATAAGCTTCTTTTTTGGGTTCATATATTTGATCCAGAGGAGTCAGTGCCTCACAGTCATGAACCTCACCACACATCACTGGCTACAAGAGCTCAAAAAGCATCAACACATCGTGC
This sequence comes from Callopanchax toddi, assembly GCA_006937965.1. NCBI lineage: Eukaryota > Metazoa > Chordata > Actinopteri > Cyprinodontiformes > Nothobranchiidae > Callopanchax > Callopanchax toddi. The sequence goes on from SSNR01000182.1 coordinate 726,431, forward strand.
CCTGTTCGAAATAAATCAAATGACTAAAGAGAAAACCCTTATCTCTTAGAAAAACCTTAACTCTGACCATGATTCAACAATAAGAAAGAGGATCATGAGGCCAAAAACCTCTCTGACCAAAATAAATTCCTACAAAGAGCTGTTTCACATTTAGCAAAAAGATCTTGAGAACCTCATTGAGGCCTCATTAGTGACCCTGAGTGTTTCTGACTACAGCATGTAAAGCTGATACCTCCAGCCCATGTTTCAGGAAGAAGCCTCTTGGTTGAGAAATGAGAGAAGTCCAGCTGCCTCTTTAAAACCTTTTAAGATCATGCCCTCTATGATTGTGAAACTAGACGGCGGTCCTCTCTGCTCCGTCTCTGCTGATCCTGAGTAATGTTTTTAAATGAGGAGTGAATGAGTGACAGGAGCTCTCCTCTCACCTCCGTCCTTTCTGTGGTAAAGTTCCCTCAGTCACAATAAAACACTCATGATGAAGATGAGTCTGTTTGCTGCATCGTAAATTCAGACAGCTGCAGCAGCAGAACTTGACTGTGAACATACAGGTAACAGGAGTCAATGTGTGTGTTACACAGTGGGGAAAGAAATGTACTTTTTGTTCTTTAACTTTTTTGCATGATTTTTGGTTGTTTGGCATGCTTTTGCTTTTTTTCTCTCCTTCTGTGAGCCCTGCAGAAGAACTGGTCTGAACTTGTAATTGGCTGACAGATTAACTGATTAGCTGTCAGTTAAGCAGAGCTGGAGAGGGATAAAAGGAGGACACAAGTGTGACGGTGTGAGAGACACATTTAAATATCATGCTGTTGGAGCAGACAACCCAATAGGATGGTCCTTGAGGACACCTCTGCTCTAAATGTTGAGTTTATGATCATTTAGATGCCGCTGCCAATCAGTTGTTTTCCATATGATCTATACATCCATTTTTGTCTGCTTATCAAAGCATCCTTCTCCCCAGCAACACTCCCCAGTTTGTTTTGGTGAACCCCAAAGTGTTTCTCTAGGCCAGAGAGGATACATAATCCCTCCAGTGAGTCCTGAGTCTTCTGGGGGGTCTCCTCCTAGTGGAACGTGCCTGGAAAACCTCCAAAGGGAGTCGCCCAGGAGGCATCCGAATCAGATGCTTGAACCACCTCCGCTGACTCCCTTTGATGCAAAAAGAGCAGCGGTTCTACTCCAGTTCTGTTCCCCGGATGACAAAACTCCTCTTCTTATCTCTAAGGCTGAGCCTTGAGCTCATTTTGGCCGTTTGTATCTGGGATCTCGTTCTTTCGGTCATGATCCACATGTCATGACCAGGTGGGGGTAGGAACATAGAGCACCGGCCACATGATGTGTTGATGTGTTAATAATTTTTTATCATGATTCTCAGTTTTACTGATTTAAATATGAAATACTTTGTTTTGGAGATGGATGAGAACCCACTCCTCTAATGAGCGTCTCTGGACAGAAATCATTAAAAATGTTTCCCTTTGATCCAAGATTTCCTACCAGTGACTTCTTTTAAATCACGAGGAAACTAACCAAAAAAGATGTTTGCTGTTTTGTGTGTTTCCTCTCGTTTCTAGACGTGACTGCAGATGCTGTGCACCTGCTGATCATTTTGAGGGATCACTCATTTCTTTATTGTTAGATCTTTACGTAATACATCCTGCTCTCCATGCTGAAATACACTGAGTATTTGGCTGGAATCTCTTAGTATAATATTCCCATCTTCTTTAATTTTAGCTTTGAACCTTAGGTTTTATTTTACATTATTTCAACAATACATTTTATTTTGTCTAATAATTTCATATTTGGTATCCATGTTTTAAATTTTGGCTGCTGGTAGAATATACTTTAACTTCTTTTTATAACAATGTAATTGTCACATCTCCTTAAGATATTTATCAATGCCTGAATGAGTCAGAGTTGAATGAATTGGCTGAAAATGAGGGAGAAAAGCAACCAAAGTCCAAAGAAACCAGAGAAATTCAAGATATACAGTAAATACAAAACTGACTTTCTTGAGATATTCTTTATAAATGAACATAATGTTTTGATCTGTGGCTCACAACACACACATCACTGTAAAAAATACACTGTTCCTGCACTTTGATGGTCATCCCACATCAACTCCAGACCAGTAGAGGATTGTTGGTTTGGCTACAGTGACTTGAGATTTTCAGAGGGAGTTTATTGTCATCCTGACTTTGTTAATGATCCCTGGAAGTTCACTGGGTCGTGTTACGGACAGTAAGAGCGTTCTAAACTCTAATGCTGCAACACAAACTAACAGCCCGAGAAACCAAAGTGTTCATTATCGGTTATGGCTCTTTTTCGCCTAAAAACGTATGGATATTTTTTTTAAAAACAACAACAGTCAGTTGAAACACCGAACATCGAAACTAAATGCCTCCAAATTCAACATTTAATAAAACTAAGATGAATTCATTATACTAAAGAAATTAACCAAATACATCCAGAACATAAACCTATCAGACATATTTTTTTAATTTTAATTTTTTATGGGGACACAGACTAAGTATTAACCCATACACCATAACATCTTTAGCCTACCTCAGAGGTGTCCAAAGTGTGGTCCATGGGCCATTCACGGTCCTCCTCAGCAATTTAAAAATGGTGGATTTATGTCTCTCTAGCACAGGCCGCTAAAAAAAATATTTTAATAGAAAAGTTTAAGTACAATAAAAAGTATTTATCTTTTAATAACAGTTTTTTCTTTTTATATAAATTTCATGCTAGAATTACAATCACAGGCCAGCTGTGGCTCAGGGGCAAGCAGCTCCTACTATGAGACCAGGGTTCAAACCCCGGCCTGGGACATGTGTCAGAGTGTCCCTGGACAAAATACTGAACCCCAAATTCCACCCAGGCGCTGTCCATGGCAGCACACTGCTCCTCAAACATGAGGTCAAAAACAGAGAAACTATTTCCCTATGAATAAAAGGATTAATTATTAAACACAGCAGATTACTAAAGAAAGATCCTGTTGGTGATTATGGGTGGAAATTTATTTTCAAAGCAATTAAATGCTGTAACTAAATGTTCTAGAACCATTTTATGTCTCAAATAAAAAAAAAAAATACAGATCTCTTTCTATTAAAACACTTTTTACTAAACTATTGTTTAAAGTAGTCTACTGTTGCACAGTTTATAAAGTTATTATTCTTTCATTCTTATTTTTAAACAGTTGAATTTCTGTGTGAGACCTTTAACTTGGTGATTTTGGTTCACATCTTGACCAGTTTGGACACCACTAAAGGGTCCTCACCAACATAGCAGTTTAAAATACTGATCAAAATACGTATAACAAAACATCACAATTATTAAGACAAGGGCTTAATGAGCCGTCTGTCTTTTAAAATAAATCAAACAATTGTTAAAACTCTTGAATAATTTCAGCAGTAATATTCAATATTTGGACAAAACATCTCCAAATTCAACACCAAGAGAGCAACAAGTTCCATTAGAGAAATAAACCAAATATCTCCACACTCAATAAGACATGTTCGACTTGAAGCTCTCAAACTTAAGCTGTCAGTTTGCACATCTCAAATTATAACACATAAAACCTAAAAAAAAACAAAAAAACAAGCAGATTAAAGGTAAACCCCATTAAAAACAGAATCATCAGCACAGGACAGAAGACTAAAAGCAGATTAAATAACAAGTTAAAGGTCAGAGAGTTTTACCTCAGTGTGGAGGACGGAGGAGGCGCTGCTCAACACTGAAGCTGAACGCAGCAGGTGACAACTTTTCTCTCTGCTTCACTTTATGAAGATCAAAGGTCATTGTGCTCAGAGGTGAACGTCCCTGTGTTCCTTCCTTATGGGCTGAATGAGGAGCCAGTTAACCAGTTACAGTAGATCTGACAGCGATAAGGACTGCTGCCTCTGGAGTTTTCAAACCTCATTTAGACAGAAAAGTTGAATAAATGAACAGATGTGTGATTCTGACAGCTGATGTTTTTTTTATATAAATGATGTATTATTTATGTGGCGTTAGTGATCCAGACGTGTCACACAGCTGAATGCTTTTCTAGTTATTTTATTACCTTTTATAAGACCAGGACGTTCAGTTTTAAATGAAACCATTTTTACTGAGGGAACAAAGTCAGAACATGTTTGCTCTTTCACAAGACTAAATCAATACGTTTATGTCAATTCTTCGCTGGAAATAACTGAAGATTAACAACCATCCTGTCGTCTGACTGATGACACGTTCACATCTCTCATTTAGATTCTTTTTAAACTTTTTAAACAGGGTTTTTGTTTATTTATTGGCCACTTGGACATGATAAATATTATTCACAATACTTTGTAATAATGTATGTAATAACTGTAACTGGATAAATGTAATAATTTGATGTAATACCTTTGTATTGATGGTAAAACAACTGAAATGGAACACCTCATGTGTTCATTAGCAGCTCTGATGCTGGACGGTTATGGTGACATTTTACTGGAGTCACTGACCACCACTTCTAAAGTAGTGAAAGATCTGCATCCTACACGATCCGTCCCTCAGTTTATGCAAAAAGGTTTTCGACACCAGTGAGCCTCTCTTTCTGCAGAAACTCCAACGTCTCCTCTCACTAGAGGCTGAGTTTAACCGTCCACTCCAGGCGGCTGCCCTCTGTTTCACCTTTTCCTAAATTATTAATTTTTTGCATCCACTACTGCCGTCTCATTCAGCTGTTTTGAGTCGTCACTTAAAGCGGCACTCCGGAGGATTTCATCAGGAGAGCAGTTTTTGAATCTAGCGTCCAAAGGCTCCTCCTCAAAACATCTCGACACGCGCGTCCGGTCGCGTGTGCGCGCGTGCACGCGGCGCATATACTTCGGACATGAACTGTACCGCTCAATGTGTAGGGTTTAATCACTCACAGTTCACAATCTTATTCCAACAACACTACGAGGGTCTGATGAGCCCTCTCTGTCCCTGCTGCTTCTGATATTAGCTCTGTTAGCAGAGAGCTGCTGCTGGACTCTGAAGCTGAACTTGACTCGGCCCTGGATGAACTTTATGACCAAAATAAACGCGTAACCCTGTCAAGCCTTGCCATTCTGTGAGGTGAAAGGTTTAAAAATAAAAATAAATCCATCTTTAGCTGGAGAATGGGTAGGTTTTTAGTAGAAATGAGCCGTGAGTCCTCAGTGAACGGCTGAGACGGCAGAGAAACACACGGAGCGTCCTGTACGACAGCGCCCCCTACTGGTACAGGTTTGGTCGATGCGCGTGCATGTTGAGAGAATGCAGAAATTTGAATTTCATTGGCTGAACGATGTCGGCGGCAAGAAAAAATGGAAAGGGGTCTCTAGGAGGAAGGTACGGAAGCGTAGAGCTGCCACCCAAGCAAAAGAAAAAACGAGCGTTATCACGTTATAACGTGATAACTTTATTGTTCGAACAATATACTTTTCACGTTCTTACAATATAATTATCACGTTCGTACAATATAATTTCACGTTCGTACAATATAATTTCACGTTTTTACAATATAATTATCACGTTCGTACAATATAATTTCACGTTCTTACAATATAATTATCACGTTCGTACAATATAATTTCACGTTCTTACAATATAATTTCACGTTCGTATAATATTAGAACACAGAGTTGATGACGGTGCAGCTCAGCGGCTGAACATGTCTCTTCTATCGGAACTGATTAAGTTCTATTTCATGCTTGGACTTCGCCATGGAGAGATTTTGCTGTTATTGAGCGGCTTGGACAGTATTGTGATAAGTATGCGTACACTGAGACGGAACTTAAAACGCATGGGGCTGTACAGGAGAAAGAATCAGTCTGATCCGATTGAAGTGGCAGCGTTTCTCTTCGATCAACTGCAGGGGTACCGGAGGCACCATGGATACAAACTACACCACCTGAACTGCATTCAGGCCGGTTATGTCGTCACGCAGAGTACTGTGAGGCATTTACTGAAATATCTTGACCCTCATGGGGTTGAGCAAAGACGCAGAAATCGTCTAATGCGACACACGTATGTTAATCCTGGACCAAATTTCATGTGGCATGTTGACTCCTATGACAAGCTGAAGCCTTTTGGAATCTGTATAAATGGAGCGATTGATGGCTTCTCAAGAGTTATGATTTGGCTTCACGCCTATTCAACAAACAATGATCCGAAAGTCATCGCTGGTTATTTCATCGCTGAAGTTGAAAAGAAGATGGGAGGTCCTTCCAGAAATCGCTCTGATTTGGGAACAGAAAATGTCATAATGGCTGAGATGCAGAGATTCTTACGATGGACGGTGGATCAAAACGTCAATAACTGTTTTATTACTGGGTCCAGTAATCATAATCAGCGTATTGAATGTTGGTGGGCCTTTCTGAGACGGCATCAGGCTCAGCACTGGATAAATCGTTTCCAGGAACTTAAAGACAATGACTGTTTCTCTGGATGTTTCTTAGACAAGCAGCTCATATTGTTTACTTGCCTGAACGTCATTGAGGTATGCTACCAAGTTTATATTCTGCCATTAAGTCATTGTGTGTGTGTGTGTGCGCGCGCGTGCGTGTCTGCCATTAAGTCATTGTGTGTGCGTGCGTGCGTGCGTGCTTGTGTGTGTGAGAGAGAGAGAAACTCACTCTCCTCTTTCACTCACTCACTCACCTCTTTCATTCACACTATTTATTTCCTAAAAAATGCTTTACACCAGCTATGCTCATAAACCAGACTTATTGTGTTTATGTTTCAGGAGAACAATCAACATAATATTTTAATGTCCAAAATAGTTATTCATGTTCAAGAATGACACAGATGTTCCACAATATTATGCAGACATTGCTATTTTTTGACAACCCCAAATCTTATCACATCAACCACTTTTATTCTTGTTATGTAAATTATTTTTGATCAAATCTGATTATTTCCCTGACAAGCTGTGTGTGCTGCTTTGTCTTAACATGCAAAAACATTTTACTGATATCATTTTTTTATTTATACTATTTTACAGGAAGAGCTGCAGCAAGTTGCACACCTGTGGAACACTCATATTATCCGCAGAAGCAGAAATGCAGTTGCACCAAATGGCCGTCCAATTCTCATGTACACCATCCCACATCTTTTTGGAGGACAGGATCAGCTGAAAGAGGTTTCACAGGAGGCAGTGGATGCTTGTAAACAAGAATGCCAACAAAGAGGACCATATACCTGTGATGAAACTGTATTCAACCTGTGTTGCCTTATAATGTCAGAGAACTTCTTACTTCCACCAAGCACAGCAGATGAAGCCATTGAGCTGTATCTCTTCCTGAGAGCCTACATACTGAAGGACTTAAGTTTAAAAAAAATTGTGGGGGAGGGGGGGGGGGGGGG